>CM060951.1:62699759-62802259 GCA_030765055.1 Mantis religiosa | reverse complement strand
AATAATAATAATAATAATAATAATAATAATAATAATAATAATAATAATAATAATAATAATAATAATAATAATAATAATAATAATAATAATAATAATAATAATAATAATAATAATAATAATAATAATAATAATAATAATAATAATAATAATAATAATAATAATAATAATAATAATAATAATAATAATAATAATAATAATAATAATAATAATAATAATAATAATAATAATAATAATAATAATAATAATAATAATAATCACCGTTATCATCATTATCATCATAAAAGTTAGGATGGTCATGCATCAGTCTAGCTACCATGTAGATGCTTTGAGTTGGATACCCGACAGCTGTGCTGCGTATACGAATGGTTAGGGTGCTGAGTTTTTAATGAAGAAGTTCCGAGTGTGAATCCTCTTCGGATCTGCGGAGGTTTGTACTTGTAATTAATAGTGTAGTTTAATGCACGTGTATATACAGAGCTACAAATCTTGGCTGATAATTTGTACCACCCCTAAAGTGCCTGAAACTTAGCCAACACCATCGGTGCTCCGTGCGCAACTACAAGATAAAACTGGAACATGCTACTATCGGAGAATGCAAACACCACTCATTACCGATGTTTCCACACAACCTTTCGTACTTTTTAGGAGTCCTTGAAGTCTGCTGTAGAAATGATTAAAACGAAAGTATGAAAGCTATTCCGCTATAGACCACACATGTGTTAGGGTAAAATATCCAACAATCAAGTCTCTATGGCTGTAACTGCAGACCGCATGTTATAATCACTCTGAAATTAACCCATTCTTTCTTAACCATCAGGTATAGGTAATGAAAATGAATGCAGTGCAAATAAATATCTGCATGATTTTCCAAGCTACCGCTTAGGAAATGAAATAAGTGAAACGTTATAGTTTGCAATATCAAATATCAGAACAAGATTTACAAGTTCTATAAAGTCATTAGGTTAACATAAAAAGGGGTAATCAGAGAAGATACCTGTTTGGTATATGCAGGCTCACCTTTCATTTATACTCATTAGTTTGAAATACATTTAAGCGTAGTTGCAGTAATCAATATTTTCATCCTTAATTGTAATTTTTTAAGCATTTGAAAGTCTTGTTTCATGAACCTCGTTAGATTATTTTGTTTTTAAATAATGGAGACAGGTTTTAAATTATTTAGATAAATGTTGTCACCACTTTGAGACGCATTACGTGTAACTGTATCGGGTAACAAACTCTATTAGAAGTACTAGAAATTCTTCTTATCATTATCATCATCATGATTATTATTAATTTTATTATTATTAAAATCATCATTATCATCACAGTTGCCCGCCTAGATAGCGGAGATGGTCCCCGTTCAAGAGGTCCCGAGTTCGAATCTCGACCAGGGTGAGTTACCTGGATAAGGTTTTTCCGGGATTTTCCCTTATCCTTAAAGACGAATGTCGGGTAACTCTAAGCTCCATGGACTCCTGACTCATTTGAGCATCATTTCACCCATTTCATTCATCGTCCGATATGACTTGATGTTGGAAGACGTAAAATTACATCATAACAGTTTTTCATATAACCACAGGTATTATAATAATTTGTTTGTTAATATGTGATTTATTGAAATTTAACTCAGTACGATTAAATCGGTTAATATGAAAATATCACCTGTCAATTCAGTTTCGTGTATTTTTCCAATTTATGCCATCAACTGAATAGTTTGTCTTGAACATATATTATGTACATTCTGCAAATGGAGCACCATTATCCATTTATTTAATTAATGTTTATTTGAATAATGGAGCAATTTTTGCACAACGCGTAAGATAACCTTCTGAAAAATTGTTTGAAAATGAGGAAAAAGTGCAGTTTGAAAGGGCTCCTGTTGATAGCTGGGGTAAGTTCAACCCCAAAACATGTGACTTTAACAGCTTTAACTGATGCTGAAAAATGCGATTGTTCATGTGCAGTTGAGCACCAAATTGAAAGGTTAGAAATAATATTAATTATGTACAAGCCTCATATAACTTATTAAAATATTATTATTTAACACTTAATCAGAAGAACGAGATGAAGATTTGAAAGTTTAATCACTGACGTTTTAGTAACATTGAAAACCTCGTTGTATGTTCCCTGTTTCATCAATTAGGTAATACTGAGATAAGCGCATTACAGGTTTTTGAAACCCTCATTCACTGATCTTTGTTTAATAAGTCATCGAAAATCATTGCAAACATAACTGTATTCCCTTATACTATCCTTCACGTCCCTCCTTCAATGTCATTTCTTTGGTTGACGTTTTATTTCGAGAACATGCACTACTCTACTAACAATGTCGTTAACGTGCGTAGCGTATCAAATTTATACTGCACAGAACTTTTGTAGCCCTGTATTTTACCATGATTAGCCTTTGGCGTCAGATAACATCTTGTTGAGCGTATTACAAAAGCGTGGAGCGTTAACTTACAGTCAGCACAAGCGCTAACAGGAAACAATTCCTTTCACTTTCTTTTGCATTAACAAAACTTAGGAAATGCGTACAGAGAGTTATAGACAGACAGCCGTAGCTTAATGTTATTAATACCTTTAGACTTTTTAATGAAATTATACGTTATAATTACTGCAAGTGAAATCACGCTACAAAGACGAGAACAAGGTTTGGAAAATAGTGAATTATTTAATTTAAAAATCGGTCTCAAAAATGGTCCATAAATAAATTTCGATACAGGAACCATTAACATTTGCTTTGAGTATTTTCTTGAGTAATAATGCATATATGATGCAGTTGTAATGGAGAGAAAGGTCTATGAGTGAGAAGTATGGGAGTCCTAGTAAAGAATTATTTTCGCATCGGAGAGAAAGAGCGTGTAGAAAAAGACTCAAAAGTGCGGTGTGGCATACATACCAAAATCATATTAAGATTTTGAAGAAAATAACTTTGCCAATTCACCTTTCCATGAACATTTAACATTTGTTAACATTTAACGTACCTATTTTATATCTAACAAATAGCTCTATTTCAAATGTAAACACCATATTTTGTAAAAACTTGAATGATCTATAAAGTTTAAATATGATATTTTTGTCATTAATACCCTGCCTTTAACTCCAATGGTCATATAGGCGGCCGTTCTCGTATTCGTTGGGTTTTAATCATTAGATCATGCACACATTTGCGCTCTCATTCATATTTCCAGACTCTGGGAAAGATGAGGAACTATCTCAGTCGACAAAATTCCACCCCTACCGCCGGGAATCGAACCTGGGACCCTAGCACGGCAGGCAGGAGCTCTACCAATGTGTGCTACGGGGCCAACCATGAATTATTTTGTGAATATCCTTTGTCATAGAATATATTACAAATAATGTTCTAGGTTTGTAATTTAAGAACAAACTAGAGCTCACGGAATAATACATTGTCAACTTTTATAGCACTATCTTGGAAATATTCTATGCTATGTGTCCCAAATGTAAATGAGTCATTTCGGGTGTTTTAAATTTTTTCTTTGAAAGCAGTCATGTTAACGACTTCTGAATTATTTTCGCAGTGCTCCCTATGAAACAAAACTGTCTCTTCCAGAGAGTACAGGAATATACACACTAACTTTTACAGGATCCTATTTCAGGGAAAAATTGGGAACAGCCTATAACTGCAATTTATGAGAATTAAATTAAATGATATGGTATTTCACACTTTGTAGCCTGCTATAGATACGAGATATATATACGTATCAGCTGGATTAATGAGAAACGATGTACCTCCCCCTCCCCTTATTACTGCTAGAACAATCCAATAGAGTTAATGTGGGCTCAAATTATGTTGCAAACAGAAATAATATTTTTAAACTGGCGTTGAATGACTTATTCACGAAGAAATTAAATTGACAAGGAACACAACAGCGTGAGACATCAGATAAACTAAAGAAGGCGACTTTTGGAAAGAAATAGCACAGAAAGAGATTTTGGAACCTATCATCATAAATTTGCAGTACTCAGACGATGAAGACAATGACAATGACGAATTATCTCTTAACGTATGTAACATTCACAGCTATGCGGATGCACCGTTGGTATTTTCGTTGGATTAGAAAAATAAGTAATTCATAAACTATAATTAACTATAAACTAAATATTTAAAACATTTGCATAATATACGAACATTGAAGCAAATTATTGGCGAGCAACGAGTTCGACGTTGGCGCTACAGTTTGTTACAATAATGTTTAGCTCAGGGTAAAGCAATGAGGTTTCTCTCAGGGTATGCGTGGATATGTGTGAGAAGGATAGTTTTAATGACACTGGAATGCCCGTTTCAAACTTGTTAAATGACTGCTTCTTTTATTATTACATTAAACTCGAAGTTGCCGACCAAGGGTTACCAATATATCACTCTTTAGAGTTACTGTTTATGAAATGTTTATTACTCGATAAACTTAATTCGTTCTTCACGTATATATGAACCCACAAATATCTTCTCTCATTTCTGGACTGCCTGGCCCAATACAGAACAAGAGGACTGCCCTAGTCGCACTCACGCCTCGGACTGAATGAATAACCATAGATACGCGTGGGTGTATCACTTTTACTTTCTGGAAGCCCCTTATTCAACCAAAGATTCCCTTTTTGGCTATTTTGTTATGCCATCATGAATGGTCCGAAGAATACCCTATTGAAAGTCAAGTACTACCCTTTAGAAATCTACTAAGGACAATGTTTCTTACGTTTGTCAACTGCTATTCGACTCAACTGCCCTTGCAAGTGTGGTAACAAAGAACCGACATTCCTTTGAAATCCATCATGATTCTTTATACATTGCAATTCTTAATTTCGGTATCAATATCCATGTTGCAATTGGATTTCAGCAACTGCATTATTATAAGAATTTGGAAAATTCAGTTTGCATTTCCTTACGTCTAGCGCCACGAACACTCGCAAGTGTGCGAGAGAGAGAGAGAGAGAGAGAGAGAGAGAGAGAGAGAGAGAGAGAGAGAGAGAGAGAGAGAGAGAGAGAGAGAGAGAGAGAGAAATATAAAAGGAGTTGGAATAACGAGGTGGCAACGGTGAAGGCTCTAATGTATCTGATTGGCTACAGGCGAGAACTCTTTCCATTTGAAACACATAATAGTTGCAGGATGGCAGTTGAAAGTTAGGCATGGAAACAGATATCCTTCTGACCCAGCGCAACTGTCTTAACATCCCGCCACTGAAGACTCTGACTTAAAAAAGGGAAAAGTAGATATGAACAGTGTAAGTGTAATAAACATTACGCCGTCGCAGTAATACCACCCCATCTTCTACCCCTAATTCCAACGCCCACGGCTGCCGTAAACGAAAGGCATTTGAATTTCTGCATACGCAACATTGCAAGACAGCGATTAGGGAAAAGCATATGCATGCCATCTACATGGCAATTTTGTGAATGTTTCCATAGCGGCCTGACATAAACCAGCACATTAGAGACTACCATTAACTTAAAGAATGAGAGCAATGCTGCTGGAACTTTAACGACTTCCGAGAAGGAAAATATTTGGAATTGCTCATCAGCCTCGCTGTTTTTAATTACTTCAAGTTACAAAATACAAATTAATTACGGAATGCTTCAGCACACCAAGGTAAGGTTTGTTTAATGCATCCTGATAATTGTTCTTAATGACTGCACCGAGAAGATTCATCTATTTTAGCGAGTAGCTAAGTTGATTAGTACGTTATTAATTATCAGATTAAGTATAACCACGGTGAAGGACTTAAGTCCATTACACATTTTGCCTCACTAACCATAAATGTTCCACAGCAAACTTCATATTATTACATTTCGTTCCTTTTGTTTATTATATTTTATTCAGTTGTAACTAATAACCTATTAGTTTCTTAGGGTACTTCTGTTTTGTGTTCATTCTAAATGGCTTCGAAATAAGCTCAAGAAGATTTAACAAGGTCTTAAACATCATGGAATTTGCAGACGATCAAGTAATATTTAGCAATACCGAGAGTGAACTACAAATAGCAGAACACAAATTAGAAGAAATAGCCAGCAATTACACAATGAGAATTTCAGAGACGAAAACAAAAGTGATGGCGTTCTAAAGGACAAACCACTTAAGATGTAAAATTGTAATACATAACAAAATAATACGAGTAGAACAGGTAAATAATTTTAACTGTATGGGATTTAAATACCCTACTGTCAAAATAAGGATATTAACATAAAAATAAACAGATTATATAGCATGTAGAACATTGACAAATTAAACATTAAAAGTAACTCAGTTAAAAATATATAATTTTTTTGTAATTTACGTCCTCCAACGTTAAGTCATAACGATAGATGAATTTGGTAAAATGATGCTCAAATGAGTCCGGCGTCCATAGAGCTTAGAGTCACCCGGCATTAGTCAATCAGAGTAAGGGAAAACCCCAGAAAAAACCTTATCCACGTAACTTGCCCTAACCGAGATTCGAACTCGGGACCTCTTGAACGTGAGGCAGACATACTACCATCTACGCTACCGAGGCGGGCAAAAAAAATCTATAAAGCTATGGCAGTTCATGCCTGTGAGAATTGGGTACTTATAAGATCAGAGAGAAGAAGGATAGAATCAGCCGAAATGAAATTCTTACATTCTGTAGCTGGAGCCGGCCTCGGTAGCGTAGATGGTAGCGTGTCTGCCTCACGTTCAAGAGGTCCCGAGTTCGAATCTTGGTTAGGGTGAGTTACCTCTGGTTAGAACGCATAGGAAGGATGCCACAAAATAGATTACCATAGGTATTACTTCACTACCAACCTAAAGGTAAAAGAAGAGTTGGACGCCCATGCGCCAGATGGATGAACTCGATCTCCTGATGTGGAAACAGGACAGATGCCTAAATATATCAAGTTCAAGAAGAAGAAGAAGAAGAAGAAGAAGAAGAAGAAGAAGAAGAAGAAGAAGAAGAAGAAGAAGAAGAAGAAAATTTAACTTTGTTGTAATAACTTAGTAGTAATTCTTTTACAAAGAGTAATAATAGAGTTCTCCTGTATGACGCGTCTGGCAGATGTCCTTCCCACGGCATAAGGTCTCCAATAAATAATGTCTCCAATTTTATTTCATATAGAAAACATGTTTATTGTTAATGAATGTTATGTTGATGGAAAGGTGGAACTTACAGCTATTTTTCAACGTAGTCACCATTGCGATCGATGCACTTTTGCATGCGCTGTGGCAGTTTTTGTATACCCTTGTCATAGCTCTCTCATGCCAGGTTGCGCAGATAGCGCTCAACCTCGTTTTTCAAATTATCGTCGGTCTGGAAATGTGTTCCACCCAGGTGTGACTTCAACCCAGGAAACAGATGATAATCACTAGGTGCTAAGTCTGGACTGTAGGGGGGATGGGTGAGGATGTCCAATCCGAACTGAGCCAGGCGATCAGCATTCTGGGGACCCACCTCGCACACACCTTGCGATAATGCAAATGTTCGGTCAAAATCTTGCCAATCGTAGTCTTACTGACTTTAGGGATAAGTTCGCACAGCTCGCGAACTGTGACACGCCGATCTTTAAGCATTTATTGCTCCACTTTTGCAATTTTTTTCGGCTAAAACGAAGGCTGACCAGAACGCTGTTCGTCATGGACGTCTGTACGTTCGTCTTTGAACTCTATGGCCTATTTTCGCACGTTTTTGACGTCCATACACTGTGGCCAATAGACTTCGCATAACTGACGATGAATTTCAGTACGGGTGGTGCCCTTGGCACTCAAAAAACGGATCACTGCACGCAACTCGCACTTGGTGGCGGAAGTGGTAGGAAGCTCCATCGCAAACGGCTGCCCAGCCAAGACTAATGGTTGAAACGGGTTCGTTGTGGTGGGGATTTGAAGGGGTGCTACCAAGCTATACGCCAGTGTTACCGGATCTTGCGTAATAGCGTTCCTCACGACTTTAGCACCTTGGAGACCTTATTTTGCAGACACGCCTCGTACATGAGTCCGTTGGTGTAGTAACGGCAAACCGGCTCGCAATTTCTCCCCTGATTAATGTTAACGTTCTAAAGCAAATATTAACTTATTACGCTTATTATTTACTGCAAAAGGTGATAAATTACAGCCCTGACGTCAGTTTAAGAAATGTCTGAAAACAAATGCCGGCAAGTACCCTCTAATTCTTAGAGCATGTGGTGATCTGTTGTATTAAGATTTTAGGTACTCTCCTCGAACAGTGATCACTTTTAGATCTGGTAAATAAGCAGCCCAGTCATCGTTCTATTTTCAAAAATGCTTTGAATACGAATAAGCGATTTTCTTGCTTTTTTACATTAAGATCTGAAGTAATAAATAAATGGTTACTATTGTGACTTTATGGGTTCGTAGAATTAAAAGTTCAAGCTGCAGATATTCCAAATGTTCTTTATTTTCGTCACATTACGTCACATACACATAGTCTACCAAGGTCGATGACCAAACAGCGTTCTAACAACACCCTACAGCCGTTTACTCCTCTCTGTTTACGACTTCAGCTCAGCTGTTTACTGCTTACGACTGACTCCTGGCTAGTCGTCGCTCCCTTAAATACCTCATCTGATAATTTCAGACTGTTCCAGAACAATAAAGAAACCGAATCAAAATGTCACCAGAAATTTCCATTTATCTCAGTTTGTTCGTTTCGGCAGACCTTTATCTTCGGCGCTGATTATCTGCTTATGCAAGCTCTTTATCTCCGTGAAACGCTATCCGCCTGTTATCTATCTGCACCGAAACTTTTATGCCCGTTGCCGCGACACCATGTTCACTACAAATTATAACACAATATAATACAATCTAGCGACAGTCACCTGATTATAACATAGCGATTGTATATAATACGAGGGCTATCCAGAAAGTAGGTTACGTTTTCGTCTGTTTCTGCTAGGGGCGGGGCTAGCGCGGCCATCTTGGGGTCAGAGCGTTGCGCAGCTCAGTCGGCATCTAGCCGTGCTAGTGAGAGGTTCGTGCTGTGCTCCGTTCAGATACTGTGACGGTTTGAAATGTCTGCGTTAATTGAAAATCCCGCGAGCTGCGAGGTGCGTGCAGTAATAAGGTTTCTGATTGCAAAAAGCTGTAAACCGATAGAAATCTATCGGCAGCTTTGTGAAGTGTATGGGGACAACATTATCACTGAAGGTGGAGTGCGTCAGTGGGTCATCAGATTTAAAAATGGCCGAACCAATGTTCACGACGAAGATCGAAGTGGGAGACCCAGCATAGTGACTGCCGAACTTGTCGAAAAAGTCGATGCTAAAGTCCGTGAAAATCGAAGGTTCACAATAACGGAACTTTCTTTGAGTTTTCCACAAATTTCGCGAAGTTTGTTGCACGAAATCATCAGCGAAAAGCTTGGTTACCACAAGTTTTGTGCAAGATGGATTCCAAAAATCTTGACAGAGGACCACAAAAATCAGCGAATGGCTGCAGCGTTGAACTTTTTGGACGTTTACCATAAGGATGGTGACTCTTTACTCGATCGCATCGTTACTGGTGACGAAACATGGGTGAAACACGTGAACTGTGAAACGAAATTGCAATCAATGCAGTGGGGGCACACAAGTTCTCCCCAAAAACCCAAGAAATGCATGCAAACAATGTCGGCAAGGAAGATGATGGCGACTGTTTTTGGGACAGAAAAGGTGTGATTTTGGTGGACTTCCTGGAAAGAGGCACTACAATAAACTCTCAAAGGTATTGCCAAACTCTCCAAAAACTCAGAAGAGCCATTCAAAACAAGCGCAGAGGAATGTTGAGCTCTAAGATCTTGTTGATTCACGACAACGCCCGGCCCCACACGGCAAATGTCACTCGTGAAGTTCTTGAATCTTTTAAGTGGGAGTTGTTTCCTCATCCGCCGTACAGTCCCGACCTGGCACCGAGCGACTTCCAGCTATTCCCAGCAATGAAGAAGTGGCTGGCTATGCAGCGTTTTCATGACAACGCACAGCTGCAAGAAGAGGTAACGAAGTGGTTGAAGGCGCAGGCGGCCGAATTTTTCGACGAAGGAATATCCAAGCTCGTACATCGCTACGATAAATGCCTTAATTTGAATGGTGACTATGTCGAAAAGTAGTATTTGAGTGTGGCTTTCATCTGTACATAATAAAATTTGTTTCCTATACTTTGTTTACTTTTTATTCCAAAACGTAATCTACTTTCTGGATAGCCCTCGTATGTGTTACTGAATTGGCGTGATATATCAGGCACAACATGATATGTACGCTGACAGCTGCTACTATAGTGGAGTTATTTAATATAGTGGTCAAGTTGAAACGTTGAAGCAAAACCAAAATAATTTACGTTTAGTATCATTTAGTGTACAACAAAAGCTTACTCACTAAGCTAATAACTATGGCATTAGTGATTAATAAAATGTTTGTGATTTTAATTCCCTTTGTGCAGACCAGTTCCAGGTTTCCTATTCGGAATGAGGATATACACCTATTAGCCGAAATTTACAATAATCGCATTATTACAAAAACATTAACGCTTCACTTCAGAGGTAGGTTGAAGCACTTTCCATGATGAATTTATCTAACTTATGCAAAAAAAGGAAAGCTTACTTAACTGTAATTGAGAATGACATAAATTTGCACCGGTCTCTTGACTAATTACAAACATTTAGAGTTTCAAATAAACTTTACATTCTAGAGAAGTTACACATACAAACCACCAGCAGCAGAGGCGTTAGCGGGCTGAGGAACAGCCCTAGGTGTGTAGGACCTGCTCTGGATAGGGCTAAACCACGTAGTGACGGGATGTGGGTGTTGCAGGTTGGGGGGTGAAAAGTTATATAGAAGGGAGATAGCTATTATGTGTTTCAAATGGCAATGGTTCTGGAGTCCAGCTAATCAGATGCCGTATCACGCTCAGCGTTGCGAGCTTGTTAGCCCACTCCTTTTATATTTCCATCTCTCTCTCTCGCACACTCATACAACATGCACGTCTGCTTGGCGCTAGATGTAAGGGTAAGCAAATTATATTTTACAAACTTTTACAATGATGCAGTTGCCAAAATTAAAATTGGAAAAAGCATTTTCGCAAATTATGTATATTTTAAAATACTATAACTATAATTACAGTTTATGAATTACCTGTTTTTTCTAATCCAATGGAACTGCCAGTGGCTCATCCATATCGCTGTCAATGTCACTTCCGTTAAGAGACAATTCGTCATTGTCACTGTCTCATCGTCTGAGTCTTGCAAATTTATGATTATAGGTTCCAAGTTCTCGTCACGTGCTATTTGTTTCTTAAAATCGTCTTCTTGAAGGTTTTGTGCATGCCTCACGCAGTTTTCCCAGTCCTGCTGTGTTACCTTGTCAATTTCTTCGTAAACAAGTCGTTTAACATCCGTCAGTTTAAAAGTATTATTTATTTTTGCAATCCCCCTTTTATTTGAGCCTACACCAACTGAATTGGATTATATTGGCAGTGGTAAGGTGGGAGCCGTATTAACTCGTGTCCCGTTTCAATTACAAGTTTGTCCGTCTGATACATTTGTTCGTGTTTTTAAACGGAAGTACTCCTTGCAATAACTCATTTTTAGTTTCTGTTTCCGAAAATTTTTTGAAGAACGTGTATACCTTAAAAATAGTACTTCGAGCCTTACTTCGTAATACTCGCCACTAAATTTACCGCAATAAGCCATTGCACTATTTAACTCTTACTCTACTGTTGTGTAAAGAACAACTGAATGATATTGATCTGAACTCTCCTGAGTAAATAAACACTTCTTATCCAGCATTCATTCATAAACATAAGCATTCAGCATTCCACAGGCTAACAGGAAATGAAGTGTTTGGTCTTTCTCGAATTTAACACCTTAACTTATTCACAGTATTTCTTTTATCACGTTATGTCAGTTGTTTAAATTTCAGTTCTGAGTAATTAAAGGTATATGTACGTGCATACACACCAACCACTTTGAACTCTAGAGTAAATAGAGATTACGAACCATTCATAAACAAAGACATAATATGACCAGACACATTCTGCCAAGGTAGTAGGAAATTTATTGTTTCCTCTCGCTCGAATTGGATTATTCAAAGTAATTCTTTTATCACGTCATGTCAAACATTTACGTTTCAATTCTGAGTATTTAAAAATATAGGTACACGCATACATGCCAACCAATAATGATATTCATTCAGTGCTTACGTCGTGATTTATTGTTATAATACTGGTAATAGTGGTTTATTAATTTGTATTAGAAAAACTATTTCAGCTAAAAATATGGGGTTTTCATGTCTATGTTAGATACATTACTCTCTACCTTCCACATGGATCAGTTTTGGAAAAATCTGAATTTTTGTCTTAGCGCGAATAGTATTTCATATAGATTGATTAGGTTGGAGCTCCTCACACAGCACTTACCGTTAATGCAACACGACAACACCGCTGGACTCCGATTGGTTGCTCACCTAGTGGCGCTCAAGGACAAACACACACCCATTTGAAACACATAATAGTTGCTGCTTAATTGCTGTAGATTCGGGTGCAAGGGCCCATGTGCACCACTAGTGAAATTATGTAAACAGGAAGTGATGGACGATAAGAATCCAGGCTAAATCTTAGGTGGGAAGTAAATTTAGTTCAAGCTGAAACATGTGCCTTATGGTTACCGGTAACGTCCACAAGCCATGAGGTTAAGCCGGTATCGCTTTAGGTGCCTTTCTCTTGGACGGTAGTCCCCAAAGGTCCTTTCCAGGGCGCTGTGATGGGATTGTAACCTTTCGTAAAATTTGGTGGTCCGGCATGTAATTTCATCCTCCACGTAGCGGAGAGATGAAGTTTCGTGACATACAAACCACACATGCATACAAAACATCCGACAACTGCAAATCCTGTACACTTATTTCTCCAATAGCTCATATGGGGTTAATACAGTGAATGAACCCGAATGTGCCCGCCTCAGTAGCGTGGTGGTAGCGTGTTTGCCTCACGTTCAAGAGGTCCCGATTTCGAATCTGGTTAGGGTGAGTGACCTGGTTAAGGTTTCTTCCGGAGTTTTCCCTTATACTAAAAGACGAATGTCAATTAACTCTAAGCTCTATGGACCCTGGGCTCATTTGAGCATTATTTCACCAATTCCATTCATTGTCCAATATGACTTAACGTTGGAGGACATAAATTACAAAACAAAAACCGAATGTATAGAAACTGGATTCTCGCTTAAATATGTACAACGCTATTACTGATATTTGGCAGCAAAGAGGCTTTTCGGTTTTCTCTGCTTATTACTATATAAAGTATTTCCATACGTATATTACTCAGCCAGTTATTAAAACTCCAGTTTATTTCAGTAATTTTTGTTCCGGATATTTTCTATTGCTGTTCTACATAGTTGGCAAACTTACAGAAATATTTCTGGTGGTAAAGTGTATGTGTATGTGTCGGGGAAAGGGGGTTGGTGGATGGGTAGGTGGTGTGTGAATTGTTTAATAATGGACAAACAAATGAACATGACTAAATTCATCCTAGATGCCCATCAGTAATCACAGGTAGATGATTTGAAAAATCATGTGAACTATATGATAATGCAAAACTGACTCTAACATCTGATAAGCTACATGTTTCTTTGCTAAACGTTTGACGTTCTTCGCCCGGAAAAATTGTGCTAGAGCAGTTGTATATCTTGGCTTAATTGACTTGTGGCAACCGACTTCCACGCGGAAATTCTAAAGTTTGTGCACAGATGATGATGATCATTAAAATTTAGGGGCGCTCAACTCGATGGTCATTAGCGCCCTTTCAAAAACTGTATTTCACTTTACAATTCTTCCTTTTACTTAACTTTTCTTTAACTTTCCTTTGACTCTGCTGTGGCTTTGCCTTCACTTTGCTCTAGCTCCACTCTGGTTCCGTTCTGGCTTCTCTCCCGCTTCACCATAACCACACTCAGACTTCATTCTAAAATGCCTCTATCTTTGCCCTGGTTTGGCTCTGGCTTTGCTCTGGCTAGGTTCCGGCCGGCCTCTGGTCCCGCTCTTGCCTCGCTCTGGCCTCACACTTCATTCTGTACCTTTAACACTGGCTTCGCTCTGCCTTCGCTCTGGCTAGGCCCCGGTCACCACTCCGGTCCCGCTCTGGCTTGGCTCTGGCCTCACACTTCATTCTGTACCTTTAACACTGGCTTCGCTCTGCCTTCGCTCTGGCTAGGTCCCGGTCACCACTCCGGTCCCGCTCTGGCTTGGCTCTGGCCTCACACTTCATTCTGTACCTTTAACACTGGCTTTGCTCTGCCTTCGCTCTGGCTAGGTCCCAGTCACCACTCCGGTCCCGCTCTGGCTTTGCTCTGGCCTCACACTTCATTCTGTACCTTTAACACTGGCTTCGCTCTGCCTTCGCTCTGGCTAGGTCCCGGTCACCACTCCGGTCCCGCTCTGGCTTGGCTCTGGCTTGGCTCTGGCTCCGCTCAAGTTCCACTCTGGCTACGCTCTGGCTCCACTCTGGCTTTGCTCTGGCTAGGCTCCGGTATCCGCTACGGTCCCGCACTGGCCTGGCTCTAGCTTGGCTCTGGCTCCGCTCAAGTTACACTCTGGCCCCGCTCAAGTTCCGCTCTGGCTCCACTCTGGCTTTGCTCTGGCTAGGCTCCGGTATCCGCTACGGTCCCGCACTGGCCTGGCTCTGGTTTCGCTCTGGCTTCGCTCTTGCTTCACTCTAACATTCCTTAACTATACTCTTGCTTGGATGTGTCTTCGTTCTGACTTGGCTCTTACTAGGTTCTGGCCCCGCTCCGGCCTCACACTCACTTCGTTCTACACCTTAACTTTGACTTGGTTCTGGCTTGGCTCCGGCTTCGCTCTGGCTAGGATTCGGCCAACCCCCCGATCCCGCTCTGGCTTGGCTCTGGCTCCGCTCTGGCTTCGTCCAAACCTCACTCTAACTTCACTCTGTATTCACTCTAACTTGGCTCTGGTTTGGCTCTGGCTAGGCTCCGGCCCACCTTTGGTCCCGCTCTGGCTTCGCTCTGGCCTCACTACCTTCATTCTTAAACTTAACCCTGGCTTGGCTCTGGCTTCGTTCTAGCTTGGCTCTGGCTAGGTTCCGGCCCGTCTCCGGTCCTGCTCTGGCTCCCCTTAGGGGAAGGGATCCGTCCCTTTCAGCTGCCAAAGTGCGGGCGCTGCGGACCCTTAGCACTCGTGGTACCTCTGACGATACTAGAGGAACCTCGGGCCGAACAGCCGAGCCGCTCCTTCGGGAGTTGTTCGGATTGGGATGGACTCGAGGGGGCAGTGTGTTCCCGAAACCCGTGGGAATCGGGTACGTCTTCGGACGGGGTTGAGGGAAGCCTTTAAGTGTCCCGGGTACTAGCCTGCAAAGCTAGTAGAAGGTGTGCTAGATCACCAGGCGGCCCCACCGAGGTTTTTCGGTAGTCTTCACCTTGAGTGTTGACGCGCGTAAGTGGCGTATCCACTTCCATCCCGTCTTGAGTCCAAAGGACCAGATGGGGGGGGGGGGCTTGTTAGTCTCTAGGTCTTGCCCTATGGAAAGCATCTCGGAGGACACCGAGCGCCCTTTGGGACAGCTCGGATACTCCCTGGTTGAAAGAGGCCCGGGTCCAGTTCCTACGGGTTCAGGTCTAATGGGATTAGAACCTCTGGGCTAAACTGGTCCTGCTCTGGCTGTGCTCTGGCTTTGCTCTGGCCTTAGACAAACTTCATTCTGTACCTTAACACTAGCTTTGCTCTGCCTTCGCTCTGGCTAGGCCCCGGTCACCACTCCGGTCCCGCTCTGGCTTGGCTCTGGCTCTGCTCAAGTACCGCTATGGCTACTCTCTGGCTCTACTCTGGTTTAGCTCTGGCTAGGCTCCGGTCCCCGCTACGATCTCGCACTGGCTTGGCTCTGGCTTCGCTCTGGCTTGGCCCTTGCCTAGGTTCTGGTCCCGCTCCTGTCCCGCTCCGGCCTCACACTAACTTCGTTCTGTACCTTAACACTAGCTTTGCTCTGCCTTCGCTCTGGCTAGGCCCCGGTCACCACTTCGGTCCCGCTCTGGCTTGGCTCTGGCTCTGCTCAAGTACCGCTATGGCTACTCTCTGGCTCTACTCTGGTTTAGCTCTGGCTAGGCTCCGGTCCCCGCTACGATCTCGCACTGGCTTGGCTCTGGCTTCGCTCTGGCTTGGCCCTTGCCTAGGTTCTGGTCCCGCTCCTGTCCCGCTCCGGCCTCACACTAACTTCGTTCTGTACCTTAACACTAGCTTTGCTCTGCCTTCGCTCTGGCTAGGCCCCGGTCACCACTCCGGTCCCGCTCTGGCTTGGCTCTGGCTCTGCTCAAGTACCGCTATGGCTACTCTCTGGCTCTACTCTGGTTTAGCTCTGGCTAGGCTCCGGTCCCCGCTACGATCTCGCACTGGCTTGGCTCTGGCTTCGCTCTGGCTTGGCCCTTGCCTAGGTTCTGGTCCCGCTCCTGTCCCGCTCCGGCCTCACACTAACTTCGTTCTGCACCTTAACTTTGATTTGGTTCTGGCTTGGCTCCGGCTGCGCTCTGGCTTTGCTCTCGCTTTGCTCTCGCTTTGCTCTGGCTCCACTCAGGCTTCTCTCTGACTTTGCTTTGACTTTAATCTGAATTTGTTTTAATGTACTTTTTAACTTAGATTAGGGTCAAGCACGGATGTGGACCTTGTTTGGGCGTTTCGCATTAGCTCTCTCACCACTCAGAGGCACCCAATCGAGAGAGAGTTGGCTCGGGACCCCGGGATCGCCAATTCCCGTACCTACCTCAGTAGGCCCCTGAGGGAGGTTGTGCACAGAATATATGAATAATGCTTAATTAATGAAAGTAATGACGTGGAACAATATATCAGGCATGAATATTGTCTTAGTGGAAAAAAATCAATAAAGCATTTTTTTCTGAATCTATGCCACGTGGTCGTTACCTTCTGGTTTATCCTCGTAGTTTTCTGTTAAACAACCGCACAAGTTTCTAAAATATTTTACATTATCATAGCTTGATTTCTACAAATATATGTAATTATTTTACCCTATTCCTCAATTTAACATGTTATACTATACTACCTATTGAATATTTTTAACCAGGGGTACTTCTGCCAATTTGCGCCACAGTTTAGTACATCTATTTCTCTTTTCTCGACATTTTATTCACGAAGTAACTTATACCTTAACCTTACAATATTGATATTTTATACATTTTAATCTTTTCTTTCGAAATATAGCTTTTGATGTGTTTTTGAACCACCTCGTGTACTAATATACTAAATCAAAAGAAACATAATAATATCTCTTTCTGTTTCGTATCCTCTGTTCTAGTGGGTACGATTCCTGCAGCACCTATTGTAAGCGTTTCCTCTTGAAACAGAGTTAATGTTTATGTAACTCCGTAAAATCAGTTTAGGCATCACATGTTGCATGTAAACATTGCGCAGTATGATGGATTAATTAACCAGCTTCTCTTATTCCTGAATCGTTCCCAGATTAACTATGTTTTCCGGATCTCCACTCAACAAAGATGATTATACATCGTAAAATTATGTATATACACCTGCTTTCACTAAGCATGACGACACTTACACCTAAGCACGCAAAGATGACAAAATACATGGATAAGTGTAGATGTTATCTTCATCCATAATGTATCTTGAAGAAAACAGGTTACTTTTATTTGGAGAAACATTTTTTTTACAAGAAAGAGAAAGAGGACAGGAGGAGAGAAAGAAAAGGCAACAATAGAAGTTAAGCATGATGAAGGGGAGAAGTTCAGGTAGATGTCGGAGTCTCGCGAAAGCACCTCCGTTAGTGGCGGTTGATGCTTAAACTGCGCAGGAAAGATTGCGCAGGACAGGTTGGCTTTCCTGGCTCATGGCCATGACTCAAGGCCCTGACCACAGCCAGTGTAGTAGGGTGGGGTGAGAAGCTTGAAAGAAAAGAAGGGATGAAGAAGGGTTTAAAGATCATTTATTGTAGTTGTGCACCGGGGTGCTTTGGAGGGCATTGACGCCTAGTGGCGTCGGGGTCGGTGAGATGTATTCGTCACTAAGTCCACCTGGGACTCATTGAAGTGTTGTTGGAGTACTTCAGTGTCGAATGATGAGTTGGCAATGGCGAGTTGAATGCCGTACTGCTTCTGGTAGATTTTCTCCACAGTCTGGAGAATGTTATCATGCATGGTGTGGCTGGTTGTGCAGCTGGCTTCTAATTTCTTCAGAAGCTTCTGTTGAGCAGAAGTGGCCTTGATGATTTGGGTGACTTGGTCCAATAGTGATGTGGTCTGTTGAGTGACTGCAGTGATGGTGTCCTGTGTGGGTTTGTTGTTGGTGACGATGTGATCCACGGTAGATTGGTGATGTGTATTTAGTGCTGTGAAAACTGAGTTGAAGCTCGCGGTTGTGACCTCTTCCAAACTCCCGAGGCGAGGGCCCCGATTCAACACTTCGGAGTGGAGATCCTGGAGATCATCTCGCAAGGGGTTGGAGGAGTTGTTTGCGACTGCTGCGGCGGTGAGCTTCTTCTCTATGGTGTCCAGTCTTTCTTTGACACATTTTACCTCAGCTCGTAATGTCTGCATCAGTTCCTGTACGTCAGTATCGACGGCTGGGGCGATGTTGGCCGAGGTGTGGCTCTCCCGGCCAGTGTTGCAGGAGACACGAGAAAAGTACGGGCACTGCGCCTGGCCTGTGAAGTGGCCGAAGCCACTGCAGGTTGCGCAGTATCGGCGGCTGCGGAGATCGTGTTGTCGGCAGTCTCTGGTGAGTGATGGAGTACCACAGTAATGGCAGAGAGGCGTTGCTGAGCAGAGTGCTGCTGAGTGCCCGTAGCTGCAGCATCGCTGGCATGGAACAAGTCGCTCAGTCCTGCTGGGCTCGATTTGTAGGCACTGCCCTAATAAGGGCAGGCCACTCCTCAAAGCCATGTTGTACTCAGATTTGTCGGCGAACTGCAGTCTGACGAGGTGTGTTGGTCCGCGGTGAGTGGTTATTCTGGATGCTCGTTGAATAGATGGCCAGAGTTGCAGTGCAGCAGCGTGGATAAACGTAGTAGGCAGATCGCGGGGGGCCCCACGGATAACTACTGAGCGCAGCATCTGCTGACCCAGAGCAACCGTAGAGTTGGTCTCCCGCGGTGAGAGCTGCGTAGGGGCTGCATTCGCAGGAGCGGTGCAGACCTCGGCATAAGTTGGCTGCGGCGGTTGGCTGTGGTTTGCTGCAGTGCTGGAAGATGCAGGCTGTGCGGTGGAGAAGGCTGGCTCTGCAGGCTGAGCGGGCCCAAGAGGCAGGAGTGGTTGCTGCGAGCCTGGCTGTTGAGCGGCGTCAGGCTGGGTGTCTGTGCTGGAGCACCGTGTGGTGGGTCTGACCCAGAACTTACCAGCTACCTCAGCAGGAGGCTCCCTCTCGTCTGCTCTTCTTCTTGGCGGCTGCGCTTTTCTTCCCCATCATTCTACGAGTGAGTCCAGTCAGTGAGTCGGTGTGGAGAAGCAGTTAAGTTGTCTCACTTATATTAGTAGTGACTGTTAATTGCTTTTAATATTGTCAGTTTGTCATTACCTTTTGATTTGCTCCAATACATAAGGTCTCATTACATCTCACCAGTGTTACCAGCTTTCAAACGTTTTGCTGTACCTTTATGCTAAAACTTTTAAATCGATGTGTTTCAGATAGCAATTATTTTTAAATAGTCCATGAAAACATGCTCTAAACATTGTTTGTTTCGGGGCATCATGACTGATTCAAGTAATGCGAAATGTACCATCAAACAGTACGTCACCTTGCAGTAGAATTAATGAGGCAAAAACATAATAAGTTAGAAAAAATGTATACAAAATTCCTTTAAGAGGACATGCCAACACTTAAAGTGCTCTTAATCACCAGTCCACAAATTAATACATTTTTAATACTACGCATGAAGGAAGAATACTGCCTACCCAATCTTATTAGAGTAATCTGTGAGTATAGATGTTGGAGTTCACAAATGCCCAACTATACATTTCAGTTATTTGAATCCAGTTCACACACACACACACACACACACACACACACACACACACACACACACACACACACACACACACACACACACACACACACACCTTAACGAAACTCGGGTTAAATCCTGAAACCACAGGACCCTGTGACTTTACTGCTCATTCTCTTAATCATCATTTATGTCTCTAATGTTATCTTGTATTATTACATCAGTTGAGGAAGACGTTGTTGCATTAAATTCTTGAACTATTTCACCATTATTGTTGAAATGAGTATACTTTTCTCAAACTTTGATAGAGCAAACTTCATTGTTACATAGCGATAAAGCGCCTAATACTGGTTCAAAGGTTACATGGGTAGGTATGAAAGATAGCCTAAAATTTAAGACATTATTTGCTGACTTTACTGCATGTGCTACAACTGATGCATATAATAATATATACCAAAAACTTTCTCGAATAATTAACCTTCTCCTGTTTTGCAAGAAACAAATGACAACCAAAATAACGCAAAACAAGATCATGAACTACTTCAAACATGAAAATGATTTGAGTTACTCTGTGCTGATTGCAATTTCTTATGAGGCTTTTATCTCAGTTGTTTCGCGTTTCCCCCTTTTCCCGTGTGGGCGCGTGGTGGTTGCCTTGGCTTCCCTCTCGGAGTAACTCCGGGCAGGCGAGTCAAGGGAGTCGGGGTTCTGCTTTCATGGCGCGTGCATTGTGAGAAGTTCGTTGTTCTATATTTAAGTGTTAAATAGGCTGGGGCACCCCCTCCCCCAAGTTTTCTGTGCGACTGAAACCGTTTGGGTTTGTTATGTAAAAGCCGATTGTCAATTTGTAACGCCTGAAAGGCAAGAGTTGTAATTTTCCCTTTGCAATTAAAGGTATGTTATTCAGACGATCTGTTTAATTGACTTAGGAAGCAGGGACAAAACCTTGGTCACATATTCGTCCTGACAACTTAAGTCCCTATCCCTATTCATAATTGTACCTTAGCCGCCGGTTGCAGTTCAAAGCACATCAAGGGATGAAGGCAGATTAAATTCTTTTCTATAAAGAAATTTTCTGATATTCATGTACAAACCTTTAGGGTTTTACGATCTGAAACATGTCCCTCAAATAACTGAACATTTAAGCTGAGTGAATCGGAATCTCCTATGTTTCTTTTATATGGATACAGGGCAATTTATATGCTACACATTGTGTAAAATCCCGTTAAAAGGATACAGGTTCTTTTAAAGTGAATTATATCCCAGAAATCTAGTCTCGTGTATGAGAACTACACAAATTTATAAATTCTAGTCGGTTATAAACATTCTTTATTATTAACTTCCAAAACCTTCCAATGACCGAGACAATAGCTCCAATATTATGAATTTCAATCATGGAAGGTCCTATACAACTGAACTGGAGAAGAAAAACACTACGACCTAAACTCAAAGTGGTTGCTGTAGAAATGCAACACAAATGTTAAACTAATATTTCACTTGTTCCACACAATAGTGTATGGTATCGTCTATCTCTTACGATTTACCAGTTACACAGAAGTGTACCAAATAATTATTATTGATGAACTATGGGGACTTCACTGATTAGCATTCCAAGATAATTCGAGATACGATTATGCCTACCCTTGATTTTCTATGTTTCTACATAAAAGCTAAGTCATTTTGAAAAAGCTAAACTTTCCGTGCAAGGTGTGATTTGGTTTGGTGGGAAAAGTTGAAAAGCTTAGAAGAATCTTTAGAAGATTCTGAACCTAAATGCGAAGTTTGGTATTTATCGAATATTCCTTTTTGGGTTAAGTGTTTACAAATACATATATAGAGCATCTCTTTAATAAAAGAATGTTTTTTCTTGCTCCAGAGTGTCAAAACTGTAGAGATTTCCTATACGAGATATCCATATAGGATGTTTGGGTGGAATGCAATACCATGGTTATTATTATTGTCGCAGTAACGGGCATTAAAGCTTCGGTGCAAATAGATAACAGACGCCGGATAGTGTTTCATGGTAATAAAGAGCTTGCATAAGCAGTTAACGATAGCGTGGCTAGTGTTCACAAACTCGGCAAACAAAGATAGCTAAGATAAAGGACTTGCCGGCACAGGTAGGATTTCACGTTTGGAAGGTTCGAGAGATATCTCGATTGACAGAGAATACTTGTTTTTCTTATTTGCTCGAGAAGTTTCTTGAATTATGGATGAATTATAAGCGATTGTGACACGCCAGCAGGACAGTTGTAAAGAGTGGAAGTTGAGTAAGCTGTTTGTTATTGTCATTGACCTTGGAAAATTGTGTTGTATATGTGATGTTGTTACGTGAGAATTGAACAGTGTATTGCTACGGAAATAAAGAACATTTAGAATTTCGGCAAATTGGACTTTTAATTCTACGAACCCACAAAGTCACATCACTATCATCATCATAATCACCATCACCACCAACATCTCCATCACCATCATCATAATCACCATCACCACCACCATTACCATTACCATCACCATCACCCTCATCACCATCATCATAATCACCATCACCACCACCATTACCATCACCACCACCATCACCATCACCACCACCATCACCATCACCACCACCATCGCCATCACCATCACCACCATCACCACCACCATCACCATCACCATCACCCTCATCACCACCAGCACTATCACCACCCACATCACCATCACCACCACCATCACCATCACCACCACCATCACTCTCATCACCACCAGCACCATCACCACCAACATCACCATCACCACCACCATCACCACCACCATCACCATCACCATCACCACCACCATCACCACCACCATCACCATCACCACCACCATCACCCTCATCACCACCAGCACCACCACCACCACCACCATCACCACCATCACCACCACCATCACCATCACCACCACCATCACCATCACCACCATCACCACCACCATCACCATCACCCTCATCACCACCAGCACCATCACCACCATCACCACCATCACCATCACCACCACCATCACCCTCATCACCACCAGCACCATCACCACCACCATCACCATCACCACCACCATCACCATCACCACCATCATCACCACCATCACCATCACACTCATCACCACCATCACCATCACCACCACCATCACCATCACCACCATCACCATCACCATCATCACCATCATCACCATCATCATTATCATTATGATTATTATTTTTTTCAATTTACGCCCTCCAACATTAAGTCACATCGGATGATGAATGAAATGGGTGAAATGATGCTTAAATGATTCCGAGGTCCATGGAGCTTAGAGTTACCCTTCATTCGTCTATCATGATAAGGGAAACCCCGGAAAAACCTTATCCAGGTAACTGGCCTTAAACGAGATTCGAACTCGGGACCTCTTGAACGTGAATACTAAGTTAACTACTGTACGTGGTAGAAACTGAAATTGAGTTTTTATTCATGGTTGCACTTTAACTGCTGCGGTTTTCAGTATCCCGTTACATATTTAGCGTTAAAGACCGCATAATTTTGCTCAGAGATGATCAGACTTAGGTTCGTTTACGTGCCGTTTACTTCCCTTACCACCGGCTTCTAAAGGGAGCCATGCTAGGAACTGTTACGCCTGAAAAGGGCCAATTTACCCTTTACAGGTTTTAAACTATGATCTCAGGAACCAGAGGTACATATAAAGTAAAAAAGGAAAAAAAGTCGGGCATAGGTAGGAACCACTTTCAGAGTACAACGTTATTAATTGTACTGGTTATATAAAAGAAAATTTTGTTTAATTTGTAATTTTTTTTAGCAAAATGTTTATATTGAAGTTTGGTTAGTTTCAAAGCATTATGGAATAATTCATTTGTAATGCTCTTTGCCTTCACTATAGTAGATTTTAATATTGGTTTTCTTAGCGCTTAACACATAACTGCAAAACTATTGTACGTCACACAAAAGTTTATTGACATTTTCACCGGAAATACATGTTTTAACACTTCCTAAATAAAAAACAAAAATAAATAAAGATCTTTTTAAGAAAGGTCCCGTGTGCTCCTTTGTGTATGAACAGCTTATCTTTAAATCGAAAACTGGATCAAATATCCAACATTCATCGCATAAAGTCACCGTATGTGCAGTTCTTTTTAAGGATGTTAGGGGCCTGACAATGGACAAACTTGATCTGGATCAGAAGTCATATTTCGCCTGTGTCAATGCTCATTTCCCCAGTTTGGCGAGTTCCTGCATAAAGTGTTGGGCGAGGAGCTGTAATAACCGGAGTTAATCAGAACAAATTTGTAATGAATGAAGTCAAGATAATTAATATTTTGTTTCCTCTTCAATACTTTTCTTATTTGTGTGAAATCATAACAACATATGGATCCATGGATACCTGAGTTATGGCCCAGGATGCTTTATATTATTATATCTGTATGAGATTGAGTTAATCATATGCGCCCGCCTCCGTAGCGTGATGGTAGCGAGTCTGCCTGACATTCAAGAGGTCCCGAGTTCAAATCTTGGTCAGGGTGAGTTACCTGGATAACGTTTTTCCGGGGTTTTCCCCTATCCTGGTAGACGAATGTCGGGTAACTCTAAGCTCCATGGACCCTGGACGCATTTGAGCATCATTTCACCCATTTCATTCATCATCCGATATGACTTAACGTTGGAAGACGTAGATTACAAAAAAGGTTAATCATATGCAAAATATGCTTTGTGAATAGTTTTAAGTTTTGTAATAATTTACTCACACTGTTCTCAAATAAAAAATAGATATGTATTCGGGGTCATGCAAAGAGCACAGAATTTAAAGGTGTGATATGATCTTAAAGAAAGGGTTTCACTTCATCAACTTATCTGCTGTATCCTACAAATAAATGTGAATATGAACTAAAGATTTGTCTAGATTTACAAGAAGTAACTAAAGTAGTAAGTTTTATAGGAACTTTTATAGAAGAATGAGTGGAGAAAATTATGTACATTAGATATATATATTTTTTTCTTTTGTGTTGAGAAACGTTTATTCGTTAAACAGAGGAAATAAAATAAACTTAGTTCGGAAACATTTTTATATATTTAATATAAAGCTCTTTTCACACAAAACAGAATAGATAGTTTGAAATCCCGTGAGTGGCTGATACACTTTTCATTCTCCCTCTATAACGTTTGCTTGTAAACTCCTTTTTTATACTTTTAAACATTACAGATTTATTCCAAACGTCTTTGAGAATGGGAGGCAATAAGGCCCTCCGTATACATCAAAGAATTCCAAGAAAGGCTCTTTTGCTCCATGGAACTGTGTGATGAGACAACTGTTGTCTGACCCCATTAGAAGGGTCAAGTACCTGGACATCTGCCTCGGGCGCCTTTATCACCCCACGTAGGAGCTATAAAGCAAGAGAGCAAATATAAAAATTAAAGGACATCTATCCAGCTCGTCACGCAGTGTCCATTAAGACCAGCACAAAATCTTAGTAAACATCAAACCCTGCCGTCTTTAATATCCGGAGCCACTCTAGCTTATTTTGTGGGGTGGCTTGGCATGCGCCATCGCAGACGTCGTATAGGACGCGCAGTGTTACAAAAAGAGTTGTCTCCAGAAACATAAGCCGTTAGAAATATAATAAATAATAATAATAATAATAATAATAATAATAATAATAATAATAATAATAATAATAATAATAATAATAATAATAATAATAATAATAATAATAATAATAATAATAATAATAATAATAATAATAATAATAATAATAATAATAATAATAATAATAATAATAATAATAATAATAATAATAATAATAATAATAATAATAATAATAATAATAATAATAATAATAATAATAATAATAATAATAATAATAATAATAATAATAATAATAATAATAATAATAATAATAATAATAATAATAATAATAATAATAATAATAATAATAATAATAATAATAATAATAATAATAATAATAATAATAATAATAATAATAATAATAATAATAATGATAATAATAATAATAATAATAATAATAATAATGATAATGATAATGATAATAATGATAATGATGATAATGATAATGATGATAATGATAATGATAATGATAATAATAATGATAATAATAATAATAATAATAATAATAATAATAATAATAATAATAATAATAATAATAATAATAATAATAATAATAATAATAATAATAATAATAATAATAATAATAATAATAATAATAATAATAATAATAATAATAATAATAATAATAATAATAATAATAATAATAATAATAATAATAATAATAATAATAATAATAATAATAATAATAATAATAATAATAATAATAATAATAATAATAATAATAATAATAATAATAATAATAATAATAATAATAATAATAATAATAATAATAATAATAATAATAATAATAATAATAATAATAATAATAATAATAATAATAATAATAATAATAATAATAATAATAATAATAATACACTACATTTGATGAAGGTAATATGCGAAACAAATTGTATATTATAATATAGTCTTCTGCATAATTCTCTCAAATCTTATTCTGTCAATTTATGTTAATTCAGATAAACTTCTGTTGCCCGTTTACACATTTTATTAATATGTACTCCACTGTTAAGCCATTAATGAAATGGGTGCGATGATGTTCAAATGAGCTCAGTGTCCATAGCTTAGAGTTACTCGACACTCATCTTTCAAGATAAGGGAGAGACGCAGAGGGAGAGCCCTATACAGATAATCACCTTCACAGAGATACGAACTCGGGATCTTTTGAACTGAAGCACATACGCTACTACCTACGCTACAGAGGAGGGACGCATTTGTTCTAGGCTAATATTGTGGTAAAACTTTTGGGAAGTTGATCACTAAGCAATGACTTTAAAATTCTCTGATTAGAAAAATTCTTGAGTCGTCTTCACACGAATTTCTCCACCTCTCTTCTATCTGCTTCCTGTAAATTGAGATAAACTTTCAAACGTTACACTTTTCTTTTTGTTTATGAATAATACGAGGGCAATCCAATAAAGAATGATCACAAATTGTTTTTGACATCGTATCTTTACTCATCCTCATAATTTTGATGGTCCTCCTCAAAATAGTCTCCCCTGAATGCGATGCACTTGTCCCAGCGTTTCTGCCAGTCTTCAAATACATGCTGGAAACCATTTTTGAGAGATCCTTCAAAATCGGCTTCTGATGATGGATAACGCCTCCCACGAAGGCGTTTCTTCAAGTTAGGGAATAGAAAAGAGTCACATGGGGCTAAATCCGGACTATACGAAGGGTGAGGGATGCACTTCAGGTTGATTTTTGCAAGATAGTCAGCAACAACATTGGCAATATACGGCCGTGCATTATCGCGGTGCAGCATCCAGCCTGCTTCACAGAAATGTGATCTTTTGCGCCTGATATGGACTTGCGTTGTTTTCAGGACATCCCTGTAGTATTTTCCAGTTACTGATGTGTGTGCAGGTACAACATACTGACAAACCATTCCATGAATATTAAAGAATGAGATGACCATAGCTTTCCCAGCAGAGGCATCCACTTTTGCTTTTTGGGGGGTTGGTGATGAATGAGATTCTCACACTGAGCTTTGCTGTTTGCTCTCAGATCAAAATGATGTAGCCAAGTTTCATCAGCAGTATTACCTCCATTGCAGCGGTAGGCGATACTGAACATGTCTGAACTTGCGTGCTTCTCACAGGCGGGAACCAGGAGTAGCAACAATGAAACTACTATGGCGTGTTTGTTTCACATTAAGCTAACAGAATATAATAAGATTGAATTTTAGTGCTAAAAGTTATGACTGTAAAAATCATGATCATTCTTTATTGAACAGCCTTCGTACACTAACATAAAGCCGGTGGTCCCTTGTCATAGATTTAAGCACATGAGAAAAGCGCAATCTTAATGGAGGCCTCTGAGCAAAATAAAGCGATCTTACCACCTAGGGTAGAATGGGACAGTGAGAACCGTGGCAATAAATGAAATTATAGATCCTATTGATGATAAAATATTTCATGAAGTATATGCATCAGGATAATCAAAATATCGTCGTGGTATACCTGCTAAACCTAAGAAATGTTGTGGGAAGAAAGTTAAGTTAACTCAAGAAGATCCATAAATTATATAAAGTAAAACGCAATTTATAATGTTCGTAAACTGTTATTGCTATATTTACTAAATCTCCCTGTCTATTTTGTTAGTATTTGCCGTACACAGATTTAAAATATTACAGTCTAATTCTCCTACATTCTGATACTATTTGGGGCAGTGGCAGTACTCAGCTTGTCGGTTTGAATAAGTCATAAGTAGTAAAGTGTTGGATCATACCATTTGACCTTGAAGTTCCGACAATTTGACCTTGAATGACCTTTGAGGTCATGCAATATGACCTAGAAATATTTGACCTTGAAGTTCCGACAATTTCACCTTGAAGGTCATGCCATTTGACCTTGAAGGTTATGCCATTTGACCTTGAAGGTCATGGTGCACCCTCTGGACTGGAACGCACCCCCGACGCACTCCCGTGCACCCTCTTGAATTTCTACATCCCCCCAGGCGCAACCTGGACCTTCTGCATCCTTCGACGCACTCCCTCCTGACTCTCTACATTTGCAACCCACCCCCGGGGCCCCCCAGAGCACCCCGGTGCACCCCCTTGAATTTCTGCATTCCCCAGGCACCACGCGCAACCTGGACCTTCTGCATCCTTCGACGCACTCCCTCTTGAATCTCTACATCTACTACCCACCCCCGGGGTACCCCAGCACACTCCGGTGCACCCTGTTGAATTTCTGCATCCCCAGGCACTTTTGCGCACTACCACCCTACTCGCGCATTGTTTGACGTACTCCCGCGCACCCTCTTGACTCTCTGCATGTGCCACCCACCTCTGGCGCAAACCCGCGGACCCCCTTGACGCATTGCTGGACGCACCCTCTTGACCACCAGCATTCCCCGACGCACCCTCGACGCACTTCCCTTCCCCCGAGCACCCTCCGGACAGGCTGCATCCTCCGTTGACGAACTGATCTACGCGTGCGTGCACGCGTTGGCGTACACGGCGTGGCGCCCCGGGAGATTGACTTTGGGTCTGCAGACCGTTTGATCTTCAAGGTCATGGTGCAGCCTCTGGACTGGGAGGCACCCCCGACGCACTTCCAGGCACCCCCCGTGCACCCTCTTGAATTTCTGCATTCGCCAGGCACCACGCGCAACCCTGGACTTCCTGCATCCTTAGACGCACTTTCGCGCACCCTCTTGACTCTCTGCATCTGCCACACACCCCCGACGCACTTCCAGGCACCCCCCGTGCACCCTCTTGAATTTCTGCATTTGCCAGGCACCACGCGCAACCTGGACTTCCTGCATCCTTAGACGCACTTTCGCGCACCCTCTTGACTCTCTGCATCTGCCACACACCCCCGGGGCACCCCCACGCACCCCCCTGCACCCTCTTGAATTTCTGCATCGCCCAGGCACCACGCGCAACCTGGACCTTCTGCATCCTTCGACGCACTCCCGCGCACCCTCGTGACTCTCTACATCTACCACCAACCCCCGGGGCACCCCAGCGCACCCCGGTGCACCCTCTTGAATTTCTGCATCCCCCAGGCACTTTTGCGCACCACCACCCTACTCGCGCATTCTTTGACGTACTCCCGCGCACGCTCTTGACTCTCTGCATGTGCCACCCACCCCAGGCGCAACCACGTGTACCCCCTTGACCACCAGCATTTCCCGACGCACCCTCGACGCACTTCCCTTCCCCGAGCACCTTCCGGACCCTCCGTTGACGAACTGATCTACGCATGCGTGCACGCGTTCGCGTACATGGCGCGGCGCCCCGGGAGATTGACATTGGGTCTGCATGCCATTTGACCTTGAAGGTTATGGTGCACCATCTGGAATGGCTGCATCGCTGGACGCACCCCCTTGCATGCCCCTAACCACCCCGACGCACTTGACCCTCTGCATTTGCCACCCGGCGCACCCCTTGGTAGGCAATGGGGGAAAAGGTGTTTTCTTTTTTATTTTTATTAAGAATACATTGGAATAAAGGTTACGTGACTTTAGGAGAGGGAATGGAGACTGACAAGTGTCTAGTTGGGCGGCCAAGGATCATAAGGAAGCAGACCAGCAGCAGACCAGCAGAAGAATCGAGTCGTCCAAGTTTACCTGGACGGAATGGTTTCGCCCAGCACCTAGCCGCTTTCTGCGGCTTTATCTGGGTAGTGTCGTAGTCTTTGTATTTTGTCTCAAGCGTTTTTGTCGGGACATAGGTTTCTCTATCAAAAGGAAGAAATTCAGGTGAGCTTATTATAGAAACGGAGGCAGGAAGTGACGTGTAAGGCTTCGATTGGTTAACATAAGAATGTTTTTGATTGGCCCATGCAGAGCCGGATTTCGACCAATGGGGAAAAGGGGTTATCTTTTTTTATTTTTATTAAGAACTGGAACGTCCGGTATTGTAGAAGAAAGCAAATTGCTTGTGTGTGCATTCTATTCTTTTAAAAAAAGAGTCAGACTTCCGGGTTACAGAAAAAATGCAACATTGCACAAATGTCCTGCTGCAGGTACGTGGATAGCGCGCACACGCGTGCAAGAAACAGCTGATTAACAATAGAAGTTCATCAGAATGAATATTTTTGAAACAATATGTGTTGCGCACCTTTATGCGCGCTGACTTCCTCCCCACCTCTTTTTATACCGGAAGTTACGTAACTAAAACACCCACGTCTATTTTCCTGTTACCGTGAGAACTGCTTTTTAGGCAGTTTTTTCAGTAATTTTCTCAGAAAACACGATGCTTCGCATTTCACTGCCGAAAGTGACGTGTAAAGTTTAGATTGGTTAAAATAAGAATGTCTTTGATTGGTCGAGAGGGGTTAAGGCAGATTTGTGAGAAAGCAAATTGCTTGTGTGTGCATTCCATCTTTTTTAAAAAGAGTATTTAGCGGAAATATATAATAACATTTAGCTGCATTAACATGAATTAGACCAATAATAAGTTTAAAGTACGTGGTGCGTAATTGATGAGAGTGTGAAAAGTAGACATTTCCCTATATCGTATTTGAATACATTCCAGCAATGTTTGTTGTCTTGGCTTTTACCTTGCACGTCCGCTGCTCTAGAGAAAACTAAACTGCTTGTGTGTGTGCCATTTAAAGGAGTAACACTTACGGGTTACAGAAAAAATGCAAGCTTGCAAAAGTGTGACCTGTTGCAGGTGCCTGGATATCTGAGCCTGCAGTTGAACTTTGGTCTGTTTTGAACGGCTATAGCCGAATTCATTTTGCCTTTAAGAGAACGATTGGAAATTTCAGACAAATAACAAGGAATATCTGGGAAGGGTTAACTGGAGGGAAAAGTTATATAAATTACTGTCACATGAATTTCTCAACTCAGTGTTCTAATGAACTAATTGACATTAATTTCGCAATTCTAAATACTTCACAAAGTTCTAAAATTTCGAAATACTTTTGAGCATTCCAAAATTTCCTAAAATTTCTTAAACCCTCTAAAAAAGTGCCTAATTTTTGCAAAAATGCCTAAACTTTTAAAAACTGCCTAAAATTTCATAAAATCCCAAACAAATTTAAAAAATCTATAGTTTCACAAATTGCTAATGTTTCAAAAAATAAAAAATTTTGAACTTTCAAAAATTGTTAATTTTTAAAAAAAAAATCGGACAAAACGCGCCACGTGCGCGCAGATGCACGCGCGCAAGAAACAGCTGATTAACAGTAGAACTTCAACAGAATGAACATTTTGAAACAATAATTTCGCCGAAACAACCAGCCCGTCCTTTGTAATGATTTTTCCTTTAAGAGAAGTATTGGAAAATTGAGGTAAATAACAAGGAGTATCTCGGAAGGGTTAACTGGAGGGAAAAGCTATATAAATTACTCTTACATGAATTTTTCAGCTGAATGTTCTAATGCAAAAATTTACATGAAGTTATCACGACCTTAAGTCATTTTAATTTACCCTAACATGAACATCTAACCTACGGGTTCTAAGTTAAACTTTCACATGAATACCTCTTCTTGAGATTCTAATTTTACACTTACAAGCAAAATGGAAGGAGTTCTGCATAGGTAAACTGAATAAATGAAATACAGAAAAAGCATTTTTGTTTAAATATATATTGCAATTATTAGGCAATATGAACATAACAATAAAACAATAAAATTACAAGGAAAAAATTACATGTCTTATATGCACAAAGAAGAAAAGTTTAAAAGAGCCTTCATGATGGACACTAAAGAAAAAATTCACCGTTATATTTTACTGTGTATAACTTGAGTTATATTGCAAAACAGCCACATGAAATGACACAAAGTAAAAAGTGTTAAGGGATGAAACCACTACACTGATGACATGTGGATGTATTCCTGAATAAATGTTTATAGACAATTGGTATTTCTGCTTATAAAGAAAATACGCCTAGATTAACACTAGGCAATTAGGCATGTAGTTACTACGCTTTAAAAAGAGAAGAATGCCAACACGGCTGTTGAGCAGTTCTAGAAATACTAAAATACGCATGTGAAATATTCCCTTAAGAATTACAAAGTTAAGTTTAATATTTATATGTTTAGGAAAAAATAAATTCCGCTACTACATAATAAATACGACATTCTGCTCTATAGAAAATATTTAAAAGACGCTTTTAAAAAAACAGCTGTTGAACAGTTCTAGGAACACTGCAAAAACAAAATGCAACAAAAATCTATGCAAAAGAACACTGTTATTATAGAGTGGACACTGTAGAGCACACAAAAAACGTCACTTGAATTTTCTTACGCGCGTGCAAGAAACAGCTGATTAACAATAGGGCTTCACAGAATGATCATTTTGAAACAATAATTTCGCCGAAACAACCAATGCGTGCGGTAAGCAGCACATGACAAGACGGCGCCTAAAGAACCAAGGTTTCAGGAGCACAACACATATTGTTTCAAAATGTTCGTTCTGTTGAAGTTCTATTGTTCATCGGCTGTTTCTAGCACGCGTGCTTCTGCGCGCGCGGCGCGTCGCATCGGGAGATTCAGCTTGGGTACACCCCGAGTAGGGCCTAATTGCATTCCAAAATCCTCCAAATACGCCACAAAAAGGTCTCTAAATACACAAAAAAACTCTAAATACACCAAAAAAGCATAAATGCACTCCCTCAAGCTATTAAGTTAAAAAAATTAGTAAACACGTTCCAAATGCCCCTAAATACACCAAAACTATTCCAAATACACTCCAAGAAGCCTCCAAATACAGCTAAAAGGGCCTAAGTACACTCCCAAGAAGCCCCTCCAAACCTACCCCAAATACACTCCAAGAAGCCTCCAAATACAGCAAAAAGGGCCTAAGTAGACCCCAAAAAGCTCTTAATACTTCAAAAAGCAAGAAACTATGTCAGGTTTTATATAACCTATTTCTGAAATGTATTACCGTATCTCATTGGTGAAACGCACGCTGTATCGAGTGAGTCGGGGATTCATATTTCAAACCTATTTATTCCAACGCTTTTCCTTTGTAAGATGCGGTTATGTATCAAATTTAAGTTTTTACTTGCGTCTAACATATTTCTACATGTTTTCGGAGGGAATGCCGGAATGATGATGATGATAAGGATGATGATGATGATGATGATGATGATGATGATGATGATGATGCAATACATTTATCGGTAAGCGTACTTGGTTTGTTCAAAACATTTTTTTCGGTATGATCTCCGAACACTGTAATGCAATACCCGGGTAAGATGCCTTCGAAAGCTTACACATCGTCCAAGGAACATATTTCATCTCCATTCCCTATAGACCGGCATAAAGCTTTTGCTATATCCAGTTGCATATACTCGCTCCTCTGAATACTGAGGTAAGCTTTATCGTGGTCTATCTTAGCTTTGCAAACGGCTGTTGCACTAGCCATACACATTCTGTCTGCGTTTCGTATTTCTATTATTCCTTTATTCGTTTTGCATTCATCACACATTTTAAAGCACGAACCCCGGACTTCCTTCGTCCACACACAGTTTACTTTAAGAGGTCCCTTCATTAAAAAGTCCTTGTTATTTTGCATAACTCGCTTAATAGAGCGCAAAATGACATCCGGGTCTACCAGGTCAAATTTTCGAACGCTCATGTTAAATGGTCTATCGTGATGTTGCCCATCCGTTATGGATATTCCCCACCACCCTGGCGATTTTTGTAGCAGGTTCTCGTTAACAAATTGTAAAAATTGCCGAAACATGCCATGAAAACAGTTCCTTGGATCTACACCGTCAGGTATCGAGCGCACCACTATATCGGTTTCCGAGTATCCAGAATACATTTTTTCATTGTTCTTTGCCTAAACCTATCCCAAATACACTCCAAGAAGCCTCCAAATACAGCAAAAAGGGCCTAAGTACACCCCCAAGAAGCTCCACCAAACCTATCCCAAATACACTCCAAGAAGCCTCCAAATACAGCAAAAAGGGTCTAAGTGCACCCCCAAGAAGCCCTTAATACTTCAAAAGCAAGAAACTACGTCAGGTTTTATATAACCTATTTCTAAAATGTATTACCGTATCTTATTGGTGAAACGCACGCTGTATCGAGTGAGTCGGGAAATTATATTTCAAACCTATTTATTCCAACGCTTTTCCTTTGTAAGATGCGGTTATGAATCAAATTTAAGTTTTTACTTGCGTCTAACATATTTCTACATGTTTTCAGAGGGAATGCCGGAATGATGATGATGATGATCATCATCATGATTAATAATGATAAGGATGATGATGATGATGATGATGTGTATATAAGGTCCATGTAATCATAATTGTTCACTGCCGTTTAAAACACCTTAATGACACGAAAACTGCAATTTCAGTTATATTTCAAACCGAACGCTACCGACACAATTCAGTACAAGCATAAAAATGCATCGTAAGCGGTCAGCAGAAAAACCGCTACACGTGTTTATTTTCTCCTCAACCGAAACGCTTCCTTGTGAATAAAGTATGTGAGATTTAATCCCCTAAGAAGATGCGATTCTGTTCTTTTCAGAAAAACGCGCTGCACGCACAAAAGTTGTGCCTTTAACAGCGCATGTAATCAAAATTGCTCACATCCGTTTAAACACCTTGATGACACTAAAACCGCAATTTCAATCATATTTCAAAACAAACGGCGACTTTCTGCTTCGGCACGATTTAGGTTAAAGCATAACAATACATCGTAAGCGGTCAGCAGAAAAACTGCTACACGTGTATATTTTCTCCGCAACCGAAACGCTTCCTTATAAATCAAGTATATGATATTTTGTCCCCTAAGAAGATGCAACTCTGTTCTTTCGAGAAAAACGCGCTGCACAAACAAAAAGTTGTGCGTGTTACAGCCCATGTAATCAAAATAGTTCGCAACCGTTTATACATCTTGATGGCACACAAAAAACTGCAGTTTCAGTTATATTTCAAACTACTTGTCCTTTTAAACACGGAACTTTACATTGCTAGCTTCATTCTCAGTATTGCTGTTGGTTTGCCACCATCATGAAAGTTACTCAAGTGACCGTCACCCGCGAAGTTCTTTATATTTCGCCTTCTGGACGTGTATATAGAGAATTACTAACTCGTCAAGAGCAAATATCTACAGAAATCTCCGCAACATTAACACAATACAGCCATCCTGATGACAACATTTACGCCGTCACCAGCTTTTCCAGCGAGTTGCATGAACAATCAAGTGTACACCTGGACCAGTCTTCTTCGTTTTTGCCCCTGAAAACACTGCTTCAGCCCAGCCACGTAGCCGAATTTTCCGTTTCGGCCCCTCCAGGAAATTCAAGCCTTGATGATTCCTCCCGGGAGCTAAGCGCACATACAGCAGCAAACTTCTCATCAGAACTTCCATCCACAATAATCGTTTCTTCATCTCCATCTCCACCTTCTTCCCTGTCGTTCTCTAACATTGAAACATCAAATCCAAATTCCCAAAATGACATTCAACCTCTTTCACCGTCTCCTCGTCACTTTGTTTTCACTCCTATTTCACCTCAACATTCACCTCCCAACGTGCATATAGCTCCTCATTACAGCCCTGTGTCTCCTCCAGTGCATAATTTGCTGCCACTGCTCTCCTGCCAACCATCACAGTTCGCCGTGCCCAAGGTCCGAAGGAATCTCTTAAATCAATTTCAAGAGGCCTTTCATCGGGAGGAGAACAGCCTGTGCACTAATAACGCAAACAGTGTCGACAACTCAGCATTTCTACAGGACCAGGATGTCCTAGGTGATCAAATAACAGACCTTGCCATTCCTCATCTGGTGCCCGTTTCTCAAAGCGCCAAAAGGTGTATTGTTCGCCAGCAAAGAGCCCGACACATGGCTCCGTACCAGCCGTTATCACCGGAGTGGCGCGTAAGAAAATTCAAGTGACGTTTTTTGTGTGCTCTACAGTGTCCACTCTATAATAACAGTGTTCTTTTGCATAAATTTTTGTTGCATTTTGTTTTTGCAGTGTTCCTAGAACTGTTCAACAGCTGTTTTTTTAAAAGCGTCTTTTAAATATTTTCTATAGAGCAGAATGTCGTATTTATTATGTAGTAGCGGAATTTATTTTTTCCTAAACATATAAATATTAAACTTAACTTTGTAATGCTTAAGGGAATATTTCACATGCGTATTTTAGTATTTCTAGAACTGCTCAACAGCCGTGTTGGCATTCTTCTCTTTTTAAAGCGTAGTAACTACATGCCTAATTGCCTAGTGTTAATCTAGGCGTATTTTCTTTATAAGCAGAAACACCAATTGTCTATAAACATTTATTCAGGAATACATCCACATGTCATCAGTGTAGTAGTTTCATCCCGTAACACTTTTTACTTTGTGTCATTTCATGTGGCTGTTTTGCAATATAACTCAAGTTATACACAGTAAAATATAACGGTGAATTTTTTCTTTAGTGTCCATCATGAAGGCTCTTTTAAACTTTTCTTCTTTGTGCATATAAGACATGTAATTTTTTCCTTGTAATTTTATTGTTTTATTGTTATGTTCATATTGCCTAATAATTGCAATATATATTTAAACAAAAATGCTTTTTCTGTATTTCATTTATTCAGTTTACCTATGCAGAACTCCTTCCATTTTGCTTGTAAGTGTAAAATTAGAATCTCAAGAAGAGGTATTCATGTGAAAGTTTAACTTAGAACCCGTAGGTTAGATGTTCATGTTAGGGTAAATTAAAATGACTTAAGGTCGTGATAAATTCATGTAAATTTTTGCATTAGAAAATTCAGCTGAAAAATTCATGTAAGAGTAATTTATATAGCTTTTCCCTCCAGTTAACCCTTCCGAGATACTCCTTGTTATTTACCTCAATTTTCCAATACTTCTCTTAAAGGAAAAATCATTACAAAGGACGGGCTGGTTGTTTCGGCAAAATTATTGTTTCAAAATGTTCATTCTGTTGAAGTTCTACTGTTAATCAGCTGTTTCTTGCGCGCGTGCATCTGCGCGCACGTGGCGCGTTTTGTCCGATTTTTTTTTTTTAATTAACAATTTTTGAAATTTCAAAATTTTTAATTTTTTGAAACATTAGCACTTTGTGAAACTATAGATTTTTTAAATTTGTTTGGGATTTTATGAAATTTTATGCAGTTTTTAAAAGTTTAGGCATTTTTGCAAAAATTAGGCACTTTTTTAGAGGGTTTAAGAAATTTTAGGAAATTTTGGAATGCTCAAAAGTATTTCGAAATTTTAGAACTTTGTGAAGTATTTACAATTGCGAAATTAATGTCAATTAGTTCATTAGAACACTGAGTTGAGAAATTCATGTGACAGTAATTTATATAACTTTTCCCTCCAGTTAACCCTTCCCAGATATTCCTTGTTATTTGTCTGAAATTTCCAATCGTTCTCTTAAAGGCAAAATGAATTCGGCTATAGCCGTTCAAAACAGACCAAAGTTCAACTGCACGCTCAGATATCCACGCACGTGCAACAAGTCACACTTTTGCAAGCTTGCATTTTTTCTGTAACCCGTAAGTGTTACTCCTTTAAATGGCACACACACAAGCAGTTTAGTTTTCTCTAGAGCAGCGGACGTGCAAGGTAAAAGCCAAGACAACAAACATTGCTGGAATGTATTCAAATACGATATAGGGAAATGTCTACTTTTCACACTCTCATCAATTACGCACCACGTACTTTAAACTTATTATTGGTCTAATTCATGTTAATGCAGCTAAATGTTATTATATATTTCCGCTAAATACTCTTTTTAAAAGGATGGAATGCACACACAAGCAATTTGCTTTCTCACAAATCTGCCTTAACCCCTCTCGACCAATCAAAGACATTCTTATTTTAACCAATCTAAACTTTACACGTCACTTCCGGCAGTGAAATGCGAAGCATCGTGTTTTCTGAGAAAATTACTGAAAAAACTGCCTAAAAAGCAGTTCTCACGGTAACAGGAAAATAGACGTGGGTGTTTTAGTTACGTAACTTCCGGTATAAAAAGAGGTGGGGAGGAAGTCAGCGCGCATAAAGGTGCGCAACACATATTGTTTCAAAAATATTCATTCTGATGAACTTCTATTGTTAATCAGCTGTTTCTTGCACGCGTGCGCGCGCTATCCACGTACCTGCAGCAGGACATTTGTGCAATGTTGCATTTTTTCTGTAACCCGGAAGTCTGACTCTTTTTTTAAAAGACTAGAATGCACACACAAGCAATTTGCTTTCTTCTACAATACCGGACGTTCCAGTTCTTAATAAAAATAAAAAAAAGATAACCCCTTTTCCCCATTGGTCGACATCCGGCTCTGCATGCGCCAATCAAAAACATTCTTATTTTAACCAATCAAAGCCTTACACGTCACTTCCTGCCTCCGTTTCAATAATAAGCTCACCTGAATTTCTTCCTTTTGATCCTTAGCCGCCCAACTAGATACTTGTCAGCCTCCATTCCCTCTCCTAAAGTCACGTAACCTTTATTCCAATGTATTCTTAATAAAAATAAAAAAGAAAACACCTTTTCCCCCATTGCCTACCAAGGGGTGCGCCGGGTGGCAAATGCAGAGGGTCAAGTGCGTCGGGGTGGTTAGGGGCATGCAAGGGGTGCGTCCAGCGATGCAGCCAGTCCAGATGGTGCACCATAACCTTCAAGGTCAAATGGCATGCAGACCCAATGTCAATCTCCCGGGGCGCCGCGCCATGTACGCGAACGCGTGCACGCATGCGTAGATCAGTTCGTCAACGGAGGGTCCGGAAGGTGCTCGGGGAAGGGAAGTGCGTCAAGGGTGCGTCGGGAAATGCTGGTGGTCAAGGGGGTACACGTGGTTGCGCCTGGGGTGGGTGGCACATGCAGAGAGTCAAGAGCGTGCGCGGGAGTACGTCAAAGAATGCGCGAGTAGGGTGGTGGTGCGCAAAAGTGCCTGGGGGATGCAGAAATTCAAGAGGGTGCACCGGGGTGCGCTGGGGTGCCCCGGGGGTTGGTGGTAGATGTAGAGAGTCACGAGGGTGCGCGGGAGTGCGTCGAAGGATGCAGAAGGTCCAGGTTGCGCGTGGTGCCTGGGCGATGCAGAAATTCAAGAGGGTGCAGCGGGGTGCGCGGGGGTGCCCCGGGGATGTGTGGCAGATGCAGAGAGTCAAGAGGGTGCGCGAAAGTGCGTCTAAGGATGCAGGAAGTCCAGGTTGCGCGTGGTGCCTGGCAAATGCAGAAATTCAAGAGGGTGCACGGGGGGTGCCTGGAAGTGCGTCGGGTGTGTGTGGCAGATGTAGAGAGTCAAGAGGGTGCGCGAAAGTGCGTCTAAGGATGCAGGAAGTCCAGGGTTGCGCGTGGTGCCTGGCGAATGCAGAAATTCAAGAGGGTGCACGGGGGGTGCCTGGAAGTGCGTCGGGGGTGCCTCCCAGTCCAGAGGCTGCACCATGACCTTCAAGATCAAACGGTGTGCAGACCCAAAGTCAATCTCCCGGGGCGCCACGCCGTGTACGCCAACGCGTGCACGTACGTGTAGATCAGTTCGTCAACGGAGGATGCAGCCTGTCCGGAGGGTGCTCGGGGGAAGGGAAGTGCGTCGAGGGTGCGTCGGGGAATGCTGGTGGTCAAGAGGGTGCGTCCAGCAATGCGTCAAGGGGGTCCGCGGGTTTGCGCCAGAGGTGGGTGGCACATGCAGAGAGTCAAGAGGGTGCGCGGGAGTACGTCAAACAATGCGCGAGTAGGGTGGTAGTGCGCAAAAGTGCCTGGGGATGCAGAAATTCAAGAGGGTGCACCGGAGTGCGCTGGGGTGCCCCGGGGTGGGTAGTAGATGTAGAGAGTCAAGAGGGAGTGCGTCGAAGGATGCAGAAGGTCCAGGTTGCGCGTGGTGCCTGGGGAATGCAGAAATTCAAGGGGGTGCACCGGGGTGCTCTGGGGTGCCCCGGGGGTGGGTGGCAAATGTAGAGAGTCAGGAGGGAGTGCGTCGCAGGATGCAGAAGTTCCAGTTGCGCCTGGGGGGATGTAGAAATTCAAAAGGGTGCACGGGAGTGCGTCGGCGGTGCGTTCCAGTCCAGAGGGTGCACCATGACCTTCAAGGTCAAATGGCATAACCTTCAAGGTCAAATGGCATGACCTTCAAGGTCAAATTGTCGGAACTTCAAGGTCAAATATTTCTAGGTCATATTGCATGACCTCAAAGGTCATTCAAAGTCAAATTGTCGGAAATTCAAGGTCAAATGGTATGATCCAACACTTTACTACTTTCATATCAGTGACATATCTTAAAGTTTTGATTTCCAGAAAATTTCCAGACCAGTATGACATTCCACCACTGAACAAGCTTATGTGGATCCATGCGAAACCTACGCACTGCTCCATTATTTCTAATCGTTTGCTCTTACAATCTGGAAGACATAAACAGTAGATTCTGAAGTACCATAGAAAGCAGTTGATGTGGGTGGAGGAATTCAATAACGAATAGCAGCTTGTATCACGGATTGCCAGTCTATGCAGATATAGCCTGCTGTTTAATTAAGACGGAAGAGGGAGTTGCAGAATGAATATACCTTCTATGGAAGGGAAATTGTAGTATAACAGAAAGACTCCTTTACTTATGTGGGTGTTCACACTAACACAAGAAGTGTATTTTCTAAGTACACCATCATTTTCATCTTATATATTCATTTTCGTCACATTTCATGTTTTCTTTCATTCTTAAGTAGAGAATTTTGAATTCCACAAAAGAAATTGAAGTGGAGATTTTAATGTAAATATACGTATTTACAATAAGCAGACATATTTCAATGGCGAGATTTTAGTGGAAATGCATGTTTTGTGATTTCCTGATCCCAGATAAAATTCACGATTAGATAAAGGCATGTGTAAACGCGAGGGTGAGCAATATAACTAAAACAACTTAATTACGCAAAACATCAATCTTAAAATATAGTTTTACAGACTTCCAGGGTTACGAGATCAAGATTTGTAACCCCTTCATTCCCACAAAATGGTTTTCGGTAGTTTTAATTTTCACAAAGTAGTTTCTGATTAAATTACTATAATACGAGGGTGGTTCAAAAAGTAATGCCTCCTATTTCTTTTCCTTAAATAAATAAGTTACCTGAAAACTTTGAATTTGGCGCCATTCCTCAAACCTTCTTCTCCAATCCCCTGCAGTAAGTAACTCCCTAAGTCAACAAGTGGCAGCACTGTATTCTCTTGCAAAATGACTGACATCGGCATTCGTATTAGACAGCGTTCTTGATTCAATTTTTGCCTGCGGAAGGTGAAACGCCAATTCGCATTCACGAAAAGCCAAAAAGTGTGTATGGTGAAGCCACGCTGGATGTCAGCACTGTTAGACGATGGGTTCGTCGCTGTAACGAAGCTTAAGGGCAAACACCATTGGCAGGTGAAATGCGAAGCGGCAGACCAGTGACTGCAGTGACTCCATGCAACATTCAGCGAGTCGATGACATCATTCTTGGTGATCGCCGGGTAACAACAGGTGAATTGTGTCGCATTACCTCCCTCAGTAAAGGCAGTGTGATGACGATTATTTGACAACTGGGTTACTCAAAAGTTTGTTCACGTTGGGTACCAAGAATGTTAAAAGCCCAAAACAAAGAAACAAGGAAAACAATGGCCTCCGAACACTTGCAGCGCTTCAATTTGGAGGGAGAAGAGTTTCTGGAAAAAAATTGTTACTGGAGACGAAACGTGGGTTCATTTCCTTGAACCTGAATCAAAGAGGCAGTCAATGGAATGGCATCACACAACGTCACCGAAGAAAAAAGAATTCAAAACTCAGCGGTCGGCAGGGAAAGTTATGGCGACAGAGTTTTGGGATGCAGAGGGTGTGGTTATGATTGATTTTTTGGAGCAGCGATGCACAATAAATTCTGTCTAATACGTCAGAACTCTCAAAAAGCTGAAAGCACGTCTTCGCCGAGTTCGCCCAACAAAAACTATGGTGGATGTTCTTCTTTTCCATGACAATGCAAGACCACACACCAGCCGTTACACCACTGCAAAAATTGAGAAATTGGGATGTCAAGTCTTACCTCACCCCCCATACAGCCCTGACCTGGCACCATTAGACTTCCATCTGTTCGGGCCACTAAAGGAAGCTTATCGTGGGTATTCATTTTGAAAATGAGGCGGCTGTGAAAACGTCCGGGCGTCAATGGCTTAGGAAGCAAGAGTGTGTGTTTTACCACACTGGAATACCTGTCCTAGTTAAAAGGTGGACCAAAACTGTGGGAAAGGACTGAGATTATATTGAATAGTGACAAATTAATCGTCAATGTTGCAGTTTTCAAACTATGTAAATTGGATTCAATTTTCTTGGCAATTAAAAGAAAAAAAAATAGGAGGCATTAATTTTTGACCCACCCTGGTATTAATATATTTTCATTGAAAATGAAATGTATTTCTTGAATTTTACAGGATTAGTCTCTGAAGTTTACTTCATTCTGTAAGACTTTTGCATAAATGGTAAACCGTAAGTGATGTAGATTTAAATGTCATTAAAACATACAAGCTATCAAGAGATGTGCCTTCATATTGGTAAGTTTCCAAATAAACTCTTCTCAAAAGCAGGTAGTTTTTCTTTTCTTGTTTTCTCTTCCTAAGTATTAAAAGTGAAAGGAAATACAAGGCGATCATGTAGCTTCAACACTACAACAGTTAGCTGCCGCTCAAGCCTACTGCATTATCCAATCAGTGGTGTAGCTATAAGTAATTCGGAAATGTTTTCACTTATAAACTTTCTTTAACTTCAATGGTTCTTAGGGCCCCATTCCACCAGGTAATCCTACTTCTCCGTCCTTGAAGTAAGCAGAAATGCTTACTTGCGTTAAAACAGTTGCAGAACGCAACGGGGCAATTCTCAGTAAAAGCACGGCAGTGGCGTGAGCGAACTTAGTTCTCAGGGCAAAGAGAGGTAGTTTTCAGGCTTGAACTATATATTTGGTCCGTAATAATAGACCAAAAGGTCTTAAAGTGTCTTTCACTTATGTTACAAAATCTTTATTTTCCGAGAATGAACTATTGTTTTAGGTTAGCAAAAGATTGAGAAAATTTATTTGACTTGTCGCTATCCAACCATGGCCAATTTTACTCCCTTTACTACGAATATTTGGGTAGAATGCAATACGTTCCCTACTTATTGTGTCCAGTAGAAAGTAAAACTAGCTATGGGTGGATCCAAAGTCCAATAGCATTTTCTCTATAATTTGCCAATCAAAAGCCTGAGTTTATTCTCTCGAAAATAACGTTTCCGCAACATGGAAAACATTTTAAGAAATTTTCGTTCTTGTCTTTTATCACGGACCACGTTTAAATCTGAGAACTGCCTCTTGCAGCTCGTACCACGTCCATACTCTTACTGTGCTCCACAGGAGAGATAGTTTCCGAGGCCTGAGACGCAGGGGAGTTGGCGAAGGTCCCCACACCCTCGCTGGACAGGTTTATGACACCCCATGTCAGTACAGTTACAGATCATTCAAAAACATTCTGAAGGATTCTGCTTTTGTGAATGAATCTTCTCGGTTTTAGTGTACAGAGTAAATAGGTCTGCTCCTTGTGTAGCAGGCATTCTCTGCCGCACAAATTCGCTGTCTTTGTCCCACTATGTAAGACAGCACATACCTTTCATGACCTTCTTTGCGTTGCTGGACAGTAACTGGAATTGCTTACTACGTTCTGCAACTGTTTTAACGTATATATCTACTTATGTGAAAGCAGTTGGGCCAGTGATATATTGGGCAAGAAAGACCATTTAATTTTGCTTACAGATTTCTTAATCAGAATTGAGGTTCATTTATATGTCGTAAATCTATAATAGGGAGATTTACTTCCACTCTGAGGAAAGCTCCAGAAGTTCCTTAGCCGGCCACCGGGTTTGAACCTCCTACATCGGGTTCCAGAGGCCATAGTCACATAGGACAACGGTGTATTCTACTAATATGATAAAGAAAATATTTTTCTGTGTATGTAGGATACTCTCAGCACCATTCAACTGATTTTTAGTAATTAAAAAGCGTAATTTATTCTGAAAGCATGGGCTGTAATTACAAAAACATTTAAAAGGATTTACAGGTCCTTGGACTTCAACATCAATAGACTGGAATTATCAAAAGACATGCTTACAAAGAAGGCCTCGAAAATTGCTGTTCTTTCTCCACCGAGTACGCGAATATGAGAGTATAACAACAAACTCCGCTTAAAAGGAATATACAACGTAAACAGTCTGATGTAAAATTTCAAAAGCACGTGCAAAACAGAGTTTAAAAACAAAAATATATTCTGTGTTATATTTGTTTCTTTAATTAATTTTATCGGTGTAATTGATGTGTAACTAATGAAATAGTGCCTGATCCATTTATACACACACACAACACACACACACACACACACACACACACACACACACACACACACACACACACACACACACATACGAGGACTGTTCAATAAAGAATGATCATAACTTTTACGGACATAGTTTTGCACACTAAAATTCAATCTTATTATATTCTGTTAGCTTAATGTGAAACAAACACGCCGTAGTAGTTTCATTGTTGGTACTCCTGGTTCCCGCCTATGAGAACCAGGCGAATTCAGACATGTTCAGTATCACCTACTGCTGCAATGGAGGTAATATGCAGTTAAAGTTGATGTTAGAGGAAGATCCGGAGTTTCTATAAAACGTAATCTCTGCTGATGAAACTTGGCTACATCATTTTGATCCTGAGAGCAAACAGCAAAGCTCAGTGTGGAAATCTCCTTCATCACCAACCCACCCAAAAAAGCAAAATTCGTTGCTTCTGCTGGGAAAGCTATGGTCATCTCATTCTTTGATATTCATGGAATGGTTTATCAGCATGTTGTACCTGCACACACATCAGTAACTGGACAATACTACAGGGATGTCCTGAAAACATTGCAAATCCATATCAGGCGCAAAAGACTACATTTCCATGAAGCAGGCTGGATGCTGCACCACGATAATGCTCGGCTGCATATTACCAATATTGTTGCTGAATATCTCGCAAAAATCAACATGAAGTGCATCCCTCACCCTCCCTATAGTCCGGATTTAGCCCCATGTGACACTTTTTTCTATTCCATTACTTGAAGAAACGCCTTCGCAGGAGGCATTATCCATCATCAGAAGCAGTGGTGAAGGCTGCGGAGGCGATTTTGAAGGATCTCTCAAAAATGGTTTCCAGCATGTCTTTGAAGACTGGCAGAAACGCTGGGAAGGGGGAGACTATTTTGAGAAGGACCTTCAAAATCATGAGGATGAGTAAAGGTACGTTGTCAAAAAAAATTGTGAACATTCTTTATTGAACAGCCTTCTAATATATATTGAACTTTCTGGCTGTATAATTTTGTTTGTATTTAAGTTGTACTAAAGTTCGCGGCTGCTATATTTTACAATTATTCTACAAATAATTGTATAAAGAAAAAATATTGACATTAGAAATCAGTGAACCAATATTTCATATTAAGTGATAAGATTAATTTTCTCTATAGTCGAGGTATACTAATCTGTGTTTTCCAAAGAAGTTATCTGGGTGCCTTGGAAGTGCGGATTATTATTTCTTTACACATATATGTTAATAATTTCAGTTCGATGTGAAAATTATGTGGTTTTATGTTGTTACATAACAACCTCTTTACATAAGAGGGTAAAAAGTTCTAAATATAATAACAAAACTAGAGTAAAAAGTTCTAAATTTTAAACTACAATTATAATCATTTATTATGCCTATAATTATCCAAGAATTAGTCGGCAATTCGACCAAACACTCTCTTATTGCCAACGTGTATTTATTGGACGTGTACTACTTCCAGAACTTATAAAACTGTCACGGAGAGGTTAAGGAAGTCAGTCATTAGTGTTTGACATCCTTTTATGTGAAAATCAGGGTAAGATTTCAATCGATATTTCGAATACATGGGACTATATGAAATTATAATAATAAGGAGAAAAAGCCCTCTGGATCATTAGACAAAAATCACATAAAGAGCATAAGAGGTAGATAAAATTAATTGGTCACTAAGCGTAAGCCAGCGAGTATATCATAAAATCATTTCTGCCCTACAACACTTCTCCGAAACACGGAATTGTGTGTAAGAATAGATAATAACTCTAATTTTTAAACTACTTATCGTGTTCAACAGGAATTAAAAAGCAGAATAAGCTTTCTTAACTATAGGTTGTTCAAAAATAGGTAGAGAATGTGTAGTGAATGCAACACAAAAACTCATTTTAGAAAGGAAAAAATTCGTTCCATAAACGATTATGGAAAAATTTCAGGTTCTATTAAATATACTCACCTCGAAAAGGCAGAGAACGATAAAAATCCGAAGCAATTCAAACAATAAATAAAGTTTTATAGCTTTAGATGACAATTATGAGTATTGAATACGACGAAAGGGAGTGTATTTCAAAGACCCTTTGACATGGCTACCACTGCCTCTGATGGTAATATCCAAACTATCTTCTGAAACACCTGTGTCCCATTTGAATCTCTAGATGACATAAATTTAGCATTACTTTATCCCTCAGACGTTTATGCCATTTTTACTCCAGAAACCATAATTAAAAATCAAGCATTCTCCGACATTTCAGAAAATTAAGATTTTTTCGGTCAGTATTGAAGTTTAATAAGAACCGATATCAGTCTTCTTTTAAGAGGTTTAATTCTGTTTATTGCTGTACTGACCAGAAAATATCGGGATACACGCAAACACAGAATAATGGAACTTTATCCTTCTCGCTGTCCTTCATGAGCATTCAGACTTATCAGCTGCCAAATGTCTGCTGTTATTTACAGATATCAATGTTATCATTTTTGATAAGAACTAAGATTACCTTTAGAAAGTGCGAAGTTATATGGCTATTACTATTATTATTTGGCAATCTGGATTTGCGTCTGTCAATTAAATAAACAGAGTTATTGTTATTCGCAACACTACTATCTGTCAAGATATAGAAACCTTAAAAGTAATGAATGCTTCGTGTATATAAAAGCATCTAAGTGATAACAATTTTACATTCTTTGCCACGTACAGCTTATGCATAGAGACAACAGTAACAATAATAATAATAATAATAATAATAATAATAATAATAATAATAATAATAATAATAATAATAATAATAACAATAATAATAATAATAATAATAATAATAATAATAATAATAATAATAATAATAATAATAATAATAATAATAATAATAATAATAATAATAATAATAATAATAATAATAATAATAATAATAATAATAATAATAATAATAATAATAATAATAATAATAATAATAATAATAATAATAATAATAATAATAATAATAATAATAATAATAATAATAATAATAATAATAATAATAATAATAATAATAATAATAATAATAATAATAATAATAATAATAATAATAATAATAATAATAATAATAATAATAATAATAATAATAATAATAATAATAATAATAATAATAATAATAATAATAATAATAATAATAATAGTTTATTAGTAACCTTGCTACATTAAAAATACAGCGTCACATTCTCTGACATTATTCAAACAAGGAACCCGAGTATAGAGTTTTGATGTTTCTAGATTTTGTTGGTAAAATAAAATGTAAAAACTAAGCTTGGAGTTATATCGTATTTCTGCGAACTATAAGAATGGATTGGGATTACTACGGAGGGGATTCGGCACCGAAACCTTATAGCCGACATAAATATTCGAACGTAAACATATTTATTACTTATATTATTTTAAAACTATGAGGAGTAAGCATATGCATATAAATCTGGTACAAAATAAGCTCGAGTCTTCCATTAAACATATACACTCATAAATAGCAACTGTTACTTTACATCTGGACCTAAGTATTCGAACAGAGAACAGCTAGTATTTAGTTATCATCCCCTTTCTTTGAATTACTGCTGATAATCGTTAAGGCATTGTCTGTATGTGTTGTTTAGTGACTGCAGAGTTCATATTTCTTCACTCTGAAGAAGTTGTTTCAGATGGTTCTTGCTTCTGATGTGATGCTTCCTCACACGCTCCTCGAGTTCATTCCTGATGTTTTCTATAGGATTTAAATCTGGAGATTGGGGCGGTGTCTTCAAAGTGTGAGGAGTGCAGTACACGATCCAAAACCTTACAATTTCAGCAGCATGCTTCGGATCATGCCCTAATCCCAGCTTCTCTGCACTCTTTTTAAGACTGTTTTCAACAATCCTCTTGTATTCAAATTTGTCCATGATCCCATCTATGAACACCAGTTTCTCAAAGCCAGATGAAGCTATACAGGCCCATACCATCACACTACTGTCACAATGTTTCACTGTAGCTGCCATGTTCTTAGGTTCCTATTCTGTATTCGGCAGTCTCCACACTTTAAGACGTCCATCACTCTTGTATAAGCAGAATTTTCTCTGGTCCGGCCAGAGACACTTATTCCAGAATTCTGTTGATTTCATCACATACTGTTTAGCAAATTCTATACGCTTTTTCTTATTCACCTTATTAACATATGGTTTCTTACTAGGAACGTGGGCATTGTACCCAGTACTATTTAAAACCCGTTCAACTGTTCTGATGTGAACCACAGTGCCAGAATATTGCTCAAGACATCCTCTAATCTCAGATGCAGTGATTCTCGGATTCTGCTTCACCATTTTTATTATTTGCCTCCTGCCTCTGATGGTGAGTTTAGAAGGAGCGCCATTTCTAGGTTTATTTACAACAGTATTTGTCTGTTTGAAGCGTTGAATTATGCACAACCCTTAGTTTTGCTTCTATCACTGGTTTTGGCAATTTCAGAGGGATATTTGTTTTGTTTGTACATATTTATCACGATATTCCTCTCTGGCAGCGTTGTCTCCTTACCTTTACGTCCCATATTACTTGTGAGTTCACAATCGGCTGAATATGAGCACACTGTCTCGAGGCATAGCAGAAACACAACTGCTATGTGGTAGGGGCGTGTAGAGTACTCCAACCAACTTTCTCTCTGTTCGACTGGGTACGTTCGAATACTTATGTCCTCCAATAAGAGGTCCAATAGAATAAATACAGTACAAGTTGTGAAATAAATACATGCAAAGTGATATTTTAAATATTGTTTCCGAGACACAAAGGGTTAATGTTTACATGTTTAACAATTCAGCGCTGCCATATAAATATTACAGTTTTTATAGTACGTGCAATGTTACATGTTATATTATTCGAATACTTCTGTCGGCCTCTGTACACTGACTCCCATAAATAATCGGACAGACTTTACATTTCACTATGGAGTGCTCTATAAAGCAGGATAGATTATATGTATGAATCTCAAGGTACTCTTTGTTCATTTGCTATGAACATCAATTTTAGAGATTGAAAAGGTGGTTAAATTAAGAGCTTCCCCATTCAACCTTGTTTACAGCATAAGTTTACGACACAAAGGGAATTGGACAGCACAAATGAAATGCAATACAAACGAGCAGATGAAGTCTGTCAGTGGACAAAACAACATCGTAGGAGAAGTACGTCAGCTGTGCACCAAGAAGAAGGCAGAAGCTTATTATGGGGCCCAGAGGTAAGCAGAGTATCTTTGAATAGAGGCAGTTAGTGATCTATCACTATGAAAAGAACAAAACATACCGGGAAATGGCAGAGATAAGGAACCTTAGAAAAAGTACAGTTAGTGACACAATTCACCGGTATAAGTATGAAGACAGAATTGCATCTCGAGCAAAGCCAGGGCGACCAAAACTTCTTAACGATAGGTAGGAGTCTTATATTATGTGAAAGGTAAAACGGAATCTGCATATAAGTGCTCCGGTAATTTGTACTGAGATTCAGGGAGAAATGGGACTGACAGTTAGCCCTGAACAGGTCATGCGAAAACAAGATATTAATGGTCGCGCAGCCAGAAAAAAAAAACATACGTTTCCAGCAAGAATAAAAGGAAGCGATTACAATTTGCCAAATACTTTATTAACAAGGCAATCTATGGTGGGACCAAGTTATTGTTTGTGATAAAAGCAAATACAACCTTGCTGGTTCCGATGGCAGGGTGGTTATGGGGAGGAAACCAAACACGGAGCTGGAAGAGCGCAGTCAAACACGGCGGAGAGAGCGTTATGGCATGAGACTGTATTTCCTCTACGGGAATGGAAAAGCTGGTGTTCATTGACACAACCATGAAAAAGGAAGTCTATCTTAGACTATTACAGCAAAATTTAAAACAAAGTGCAGAATTGATGAGTATTTTGGACAGTATCTCATTTTATCAGGATAATGATCCGAAGTATACGTCCCACATTGGGCAGCTATGGTTACCCTACAACTGTCATGTACTGCACCACCCCCTCAGTCCCCGTATCTTAATCCCATAGAAGCAGTATGGTATAAACTGGAGCAGGCCGTGCGGAAGATCCCCATCACCTCCAAGCAGCATTTGAGGGAGAGGTTGCAAGAAGAATGGAGCAAACTTTCTACATCTACCTGAAAAACCTGGTTCACAGCATGCCAAATAGGTTGCGAGAAGTAGTGAAAAGAAGAGGGAGAGTCACAAAGCACTAAGCCATATTTTGTATTACCCTCAAGTTATGTCCGATTACTTTTGAGGGCCAAAAAATGTCATATTTATTTTAGTTCTTAATAAAGCACGCATTATATAATTTTATGTGAAATAGTATTTATTTTCTTACAAGAAGGAACCGCGTAACTGTCGATTATCATTAGTTTCAATAAAACAGCACATAAAATGTTGATTTTCACTTTCAAATCTATGTACTCTGCTTTGTCCGATTATTTATGGTTGTCTCTGTAAAGCCCCAAGTGGGGCATCCCCGGGAGGAAGGATGAGGCGAGAGGAGAAACAGGACGACCGAACCAAGGAGTTACAACTGCACCGAAACACCCACCGATACTTCTATCCTGAAAGAGACTACCAGATGAGAGATGATTTGGAATGATAATGGAGATGAAATGAAGGGACAGGAGTTTCGGGGATGTAATTATCCTACCCAGTTTCACCTGGTGACCAGCAAAAACCACCGGAAGAAAACCATGGGTCAGGTGGGTCTCCACGAGAATCGCACCTGAGCCTCCCGAATGTGGGCTACAAACGAAAGCACCTGAGCCATCCAGCTCGCTCAAAATAATGGATTATTTCAACATTGTTGAAAGTTATATATTAAAAGACCAAGAAACTATTTTGGACTTATTTGACAATTTTCAATAAATGTTTAAGTAAACTATAGACATATTACACTATTTTAGAACTTCTACGGTCAGTTTAAGCTGTGATTTTGTGCTGTGCGATGCTGCGCCAGTTTGAAACAGTAATATTGCTTCAGGATATCTTGACGATCTCTTCCTTGATGTTAGTTCCGGCTATTTGCTCAAGCTATGAGAGACCTATATCAGGATATGGGTGGGTGTGTATTATTCCACGAAAGGATGACTTGGTTTGACTTCGAAACTGTAAATGAACAGCGTACACTTTATTGGAGAAGTTAACACTCTCCATACTCAATCCCGTGGCACGAATTTAATTCTCTAAAGACGTGGTCTAAAATTTTAATTACTCGGTAGCCGTTCTTTAAATTCCGCAACAAAATAAATTAATTAAAACAGAAAAATGTACAAAGAACAGAAAAAAACGAAGAGTCAAAGATATTTCCATTTAAACCAACATGTTGAAAATCACTTAGTAAAATTAAAGAAACGCGTGTCGTTTTCCTATTCCTTCACTTCATCTACAGATGCCAGCCATTCGTCGAGCTTATATAATATATAAAGAATACAAGTGATTATATCTGATGTTTGTTATGCAATAGAAATTAAAACTAAAAGGTTACAAAATTCCTGTAGGAAAATATTTTTTTTTTTTCAGTAGATTAGTAACTAATATGCGATTTCGGTTGATCTACCGAATAAATGATATGGTTGGCTACACTGATACAGCAGCTGTAGTTGAGAGAAATCTGCCAAGTTACGCGTCAGCAGCTGCTGATTTGTGATTATTCCAGTGCTCAAGAGAATGATTTAAAATGGCAAACAGTCGTATGTTAACAATAACTACCAAAATCAAAGTCATAGATTACCACAAAACGTTAAGGATTAAAGCTAGAGAGGGTATTAGTACAGCAGTAAAAAAACCCTCTTAAGGCTTATTTATTACATAACAATATGAGACACTAAATAGGTTCGAAATTAAGTACCGACCATAAAATAAGACCAGAAGCTTTCCTGGAGACGAACATGCTCAATTTTTTTCTCGGGCAGGAAGCCAGGTGAAAGGACTATTAGAAATCGACGTTTCGGGAGTGTGCATCTCTCCCATCATCAGAATATTTATTAAATGTTATAACCACAAATAGCACAATATAGCACAAATATAAACAAAGACAAAACACTATCAAAATTCGCATTACTGAACAAATGACTGTTTTCAGTCAATTAAATGCCGGGTCAGGAGATGGCGTGAGTATAGAAAATTAACTGTGTCAAAGAAACGTAACTACTTAACTTGATTATCAAGCTGTATTGGTCTTTACTTCTTAATGAACGGATTTCCATTTTAAGGCCGGTTTCCAAGAAGAGCTGAACTGAAATCCAGCATCACGTTTAAGCGTGCTCCTTTCAGAGGAAATGGCCAAAGCCTACTTAATTATCCGCTCCCAGTAACTGTTGCATTTTGCCAAGATGGTCTTCTCCCGAAAATTGGCTCTATGGTTGCTATCAAAACAATGCTCTGCCAGCCCAGACTTCTCAGGTTGCATTAAACGAATAATCCGTTCATGTTCCATTATTCTGGTAGTGATGGTCCTTCCTGTTTGTCCTATATACGGTGTCCCACATTCATAGGGAATGCGGTACACTTCCGCAACTTGGAAGTCCAGTTTGTCTTTCACTGGTCTCAACAGACGTTTATAGATGTATATAGGATAAACCGGAAGGAACATCGCTACCAGAATAATCGAACATGAATGGAGCATTCGCTTAATGGAACCTGAGAAGTCTGGGCTGGCAGAGAATTGCTTTGATAACAGCCATAGAGCCAATTTTCGGGAGACGACCATCTTGGCAATATGCAACAGTTACTGGAAGCGGAGAATTAAGTAGGCTTTGGCCATTTCCTCTGAAAGGAGTACGATTAATCGTGATGCTGGATTTCAGTTCAGCTCCTCTTGGAAACCGGCCTTAAAATGGAAATACAGCTTGATAATCAAGTAAGTAGTTACGTTTCTTTGACCCAATTATTTTTCTATACTCACGCCATCTCCTGACCTGGCATTTAATTTACTGAAAACAGTCTTTTGTTCAGTAATGCGAATTTTGATGGTATTTTGTCTTTGTTTATATTTGTGTTATATCTAGTGACTCACTTGTGGTTATAACATTTAACAAATATCGTGATGATAGGAGAGATGAACACTTCCGAAACGTCGATTTCTAATCGTCTTTTCACCCGGCTTGCTGCCCGAGAATAAATAGAGCATTTCATACTGTGTTTAAATAAAATGTATGATATGTACTATGTAGAAAAATGTTGATTTTAATGTTTTTGTCTAACAGGTTTGAAAGTATTATGTGTTTCGATTTATTTTTAATTGTCTTATAAGGACGATACATTATTTAAAACTCAAAATGGAAAGAAAAAGGATGCAGCAACTAAGCAGGATTCAATAATCAACTACATAGAATATATGAACAGTGCAATCCAATGCTCATTGGCTTAAACTAAATCCAGTTATAGCTAAATTAATCCTACAATTCCCTAAACTTTGCTTATATTAAAATGCTTTTTAGAACGGTTTAACCTTTATTATAGTCCATTTTAAAGTTAGACACACATCAAAGTGTTAAACGTAATGGAGGGCGAAGTTCCTCCAAGTTCCCTTTGTGTAACTCTTCTCTCGACACTGATCATTTTAGAGCTTTAACTTAGTGCTTAATCCATTTTTCATTGATTTTAAGGGATGCAATGTATAAAACGTTCTACATTTTCCAGTTCAATTTATTGCTGCTTCCATTGAGCAATTCATGTTTCGAACATTGCTTATGTGATTATGTTGACGTGCACCAGACAATACGAGTATTGTTTGGGAACAGTAGGATTTCAATACTCTGACAACTAATCTGCCTATTGGGCCTCTGTTATTTCAGAAGGGCCGTACACAAGATCTAATGACACATTCATGACGTCAGATCTAATGGAGCCATGTGTAATGACCCCAGATTTCATAATCTTTCTTGGTATAACCTTTAAAAGTTGACCTTCCTCAGTATCGTAATGGACCAATCAGACAGAGGATCGCCAACAACGCTCCCTTTTTTCCCGTATGAAAATTTTTCCACTGTAGTTCACTTTATCCATATAAATATGTAGGTTTGTGCAGAGGACATAAATACCACACGCAGCGCACCTCGTCAAACGACTGATCAAAACTTATATTGGAATTATATTCATTCAGAAAGTTTATTATTAATATACAAAGGACATCATAACTCTTTTTAAGAGTTTATATCTGGATTATGATTAGTTTTGATTTGCCTCATGAAGTATTGAACTATCAGTGTACCTTAAAACAAGTAAGAAACTATCGCCTGAAAATATGAAAAAGGAAATGTAATAAGTTCCCGTAACCTATGATAAACCACCAAGCCATTTACTTAGTAACGAAGTAAAACAAGAAAAGAAAACCTTGAACAGGATGGACGATCAGCTGAAGCTTTGAATTCATAACTTTTCTAACGGAGTCTCAGACATCGTTTAAGTCACCTGGCTCGATACCTATACCATCTTTTCTGCATTTACAATAGCAGTCCTGCAGTCATAAGTCCATTCCTTGAATCCTGAATTTATAATCAGAAGTTTAATAAATCCTCAGTAAAGAATTAAATTCCAGCCACGTTCCAACTCTCTAGCGGCATTCAAATCAAATATGCCACCGAAGAAAAGATTAAAAATATCATCCTACCTGATACCCCTTGAATGTTCTTGGCTTTTAGAAATAAAATTCCAACACAGAAAGTAATATTTTAATGATGAATTATGTTCTTTAATCACAATGAACAAGTGTGTCCCCAGTTAGTCAAAATGTTGGCAAAATCAAAAAGGCTTTTGGCTAATAGCGCCTCATCACTGCTTGAAATAATAGGGGAGAGAGTCGTTGGCGGCTTGAAGTTAAACGTAGATCATATCGGGCGATAAATGAATGTAATGGCTGAAATAATTTACATCGGAGCTAATTTGTTTGCTTCACTGAACAATTTTTGGGTGCTAGAGAACACCATTAATGTATTCCGACTATAGAAATAATTACGTGGTGCCCAGTACACGTCTAGTCTGTTGTATAGTGTCCTATTTAAGTTCGCTGTGTGAAATTATATGTATCCAAATACCATTAATGTCTTATTTGGGTTCTTTCTTTCAGTATCAGAATGCTTAAAAATAATTTCTCCATCTGCTTAAATATTAGACATTGTTCTCATCATGAAAACGTATTCCTATGCACGAACAAATGCACTAGCTTTATCTCTTTCTATTGCCGACTCGAAGAAAGAGCCTCATTATTTTAGACTGCACATTGTGCCGACCGGTACAGAGGCTTGTGTTTCTATAATTGTCTGACTTCCCTATAGGGTGGAGGTAGCGACTTGTTCGTCTTTTGTTTAGTGTTTGATTGTGCCACCCTCTCTATCGGGAGGTCTTGGGTGGGTACCCTTCCCGGAGCGAGTTAGTTGGGCGTACGTCTTTTCTCGGCAAGCGCTGCCAAATCTCGAGAACATTTTTAAGGACTGTTCAGTGTATATTTATGAAGGCAAATGTTTCATTTTCACTGATGTTTTATGTTCGTTTTTGTGACTGTTGTGAAATTATTGAATAACTAGAAATGGATTTGTATATGGAAGTTGTCAAAGTTCTGGTGCAGTCTGGTAGCAGAGCAGGTTTCGATCCACGATTCTGTGGGTTATGGGTCCGGCACGCTTCCACTCACTTGGTATACCTCTGCCCCTTCTAGGCGTTATTAATATTTTCCTGAAATCATCGTCAGGGTGGATACTGTATTTATTTTGTGCTTCCCACTAATATAGGTTGTGGTTAAATAGAATTGTGAAGTGGTGTTTTAGGATTTAAATGGTTTTTGATGAATTCTTATTTATGAACACGTATACTACTGTTAAATGATAAGCGCTTTGAGCGTCATCCTGTTCGTTTATACAATGGGACATTCTTGCCCAAAAGCATTATCCAATAGTTATACTTAAGAGACAAAAACGTTTTGATTTTTTCATCGATAAAGTATGCTAGCACTGTGCTGAGAATTGCAGCATTTTTATAATAAATATATAGTGAGTATGACAATAATCCTCTGGAATGCTTCCAATGATCCAGATAACTGTAGCTTAGTTCTAAGTGAGTAGTCAATTTAACAGCACCCAGATTTTAGCACACCTACAAATTAAAACCCATAAGTGACTTGGCAGTCTTCTTATATGAAGAGGTGTGAGAATGTTAGATCCAGCACATGGCAGATAGGCAATATTTTATAAATTCCAAGAAAGGCTTGCCATTACGTACAAGAGAACTATCACTATACTCATATCTGTATTCGCTTGAGAGATTGATGGCATCATCTCTGCTCTATGTGGGCTATATATGCCAAACATCGGGTGCGGAGTATAGCTGGAAGAACCCGAAAATGGCTCCAGAAGGCGTAGGAACATATAGGCATACTAACACAGCATTGTATGGGAGGGATTGTTTACTGCGGGCAGCGGTCTACCCAAGGCATATGTAAGGAGCGCCGGCACAGAGCTCATGAGGGATTTCCAGCAATTAGTTGCAAGTGGACGAATGTGGCACTTCTCTGGCTTCAGTTTTGACGTTGTGGTTCTACTCCGCAGCAGATTTTTGGTTCACAGGCCACACATAGAGCAGAGACGATGTCATCAAGCTCTTAAGCATGCAGCGCTTTCCCGGTCGCTTGTTAATTTAGCGGCAACCTTAAGGAATATGCAAATGTTATTATTGTTTTTGTGATTTATTCACTAGTGCTGGGATCCCTCTTAGGTCGTGTCCACGGTTGCTCATCTGCTATGGTTTGAGTAGAGCATGTTGGGTATGGAGATCTCAGGGTAGTACGACGAGAGACAAAATAAATGGTAGACTACTCACTGTTTATTCGAATTTTATAGTTTCCCCGATAAAATGTTTTCACAACTGATGCACCATGAATTTCCTTATACGTTCGCACACCTTGCATTTCGCACTGATACTGGCCACCGCGTTGTTTCCCAGTTCCCTTTTAACTGCTTACATCTCTTTGTAAAGGGTTTACCGCATTGAGCTATCCCAATCCTTTGGTCCCGTTATGCACCGTTAGAATTGTCTTCACAGGTAGTGAAAACATTTGTTCCGTGGATCTTGTATCAATTCACATGTTACAATGCACATTTTACATTTATATATAAATATTACTCTCGTCTTTCTAGATTATTATTACACTTATCTTAATGATGTACTTATAAATAATGTAGCAAATACAGGAATGGACATAGTGATAGTTCCCTTGTTAGTATATTGATCATTATCAAGCATAGGAATTCTTAAGTGTTCATATTCTGCTATCTTCTTTCAACGGGTCAAAATGACCTAGCTGACGTCAGGCCCTTAAAGTCCACATATTCACTCACTCTACATTCAATCCAGAGGCTGAAAGAGAAAGCCAATCATCCCTGTCAAGTAGGCAAAAACGCGTCTGACTGCTGTCTGCGAACAAACGAGCTATACGAAGAACGAGACTGGTTTATTATCTCTGATCCTGCCTATATTCCACTGTGTAAGCGCAGTATCAGGCAGCGATTAGGTGGCGGCGAATTAATTGAAATCAGATAATTAAAAAAGAAGATAAATTAATAAAAATGCTTTGCTACACTAAAATAAAAATCTTGTTATAATAATATGCAATTAGAATGGATAGAGTGATGATTAAAATAGCGGTTGACTTAAAGAATAAGAATGAGAGAATATAATTTAATAAAACATATATACTAGCATCCAGGCAAGGAATAGAAAATATTCTTGCAAAAATCTGTACATGTCGGAGAGACAGGAAGACAGGACCGTTACCTTCTTTGTGCTAGGAAAAATTCAATGTCTGAAAACTATAGAATACTTCCAGCCAGGAATGTGTTGAGACAAAAAGGGTTTCAAAATGCAGTTAAGCATGAACGCTAAAGAGATTTACTTCGCTGATTTGAAAACGATGTATACCGTTACAAACAACTCAGGGTAGGCGTTCCTCAACTCAGGGTGGGCTGAACGTCAATGAGTTAGATGAGTTTTGCAAACCAATACGAAAATTCGAAATACGTGAGAAACCAATATTAAAGTAACGTTTGAGAAGGGTGAGCTAGTTTGGTCATGTGATAAAGTTAGAGAGGGGATCAGAATAAGGTTCGAACTGAATCATGAAGTAAGAAAAATTTACTTAAAAGGTGATACTACGACATGAAGGACGTGTTCATTCGCGTTAAGAAGAGAAGCGAAGATTTATAAGTCTGAAATGTAGGGAAGTTAAGAATAGCGCAACCAGCGTAAGCGGAAGCAGCATTAGAAGTTTATTAGAGCAAAGTAGTTGCCGTATAAAGAAGAAACAGATACCGTGCGGAAGTAACTTTAAACAAGTAATCCAAAGTTTCAGGTAAAATAGAATTTATGTTAGGAATTTTACTAACAGGTTGTCACCGAACCAAGTCGATAAGAAAACTTAGTAGGAATTGAACAAAATAATTCTGCAACAAATAAAGTGTTATTAATACGACTGAGTAGCCAGCAGCCACCAAAATCTATTTCCTACAACTATTCACCTGAGGATAAGAGAACTCATAGCTCCAATTAGAACCCAATCAATTTAACACTGGTATGCGGGTTTGCCGCAACTGACAGTTCAACCTTTTGCCTCCCATTACGAGTTTAATTCCTTTTCCTGGTCAACATATAACTGAAAGCTATACATTGTGTTTTAGCCCAGTATAAACTTATCAGATTTGTGACCTTTTAATTATTTGCATTAATACTGGGTGTATTAAAATTTAGGTTTCAAATATAGCTAATACTTTAAATTAAAATACGGCTAACATAGATGTATATAATTTTGAAATGTCATAACTATATGTTAAATAAACCCAGTACCTGAACTATATTGTTGTAAAGCCTTACGAAGACGTTGCTGGATGTTTGGTGATCAGAGGTTTGTATATATGATTCTTATTTAGACCGAGCCTTGATTATAATAACCTTCCTGTTAACTCGCTCATGGGCTGCGACACTTAATTTCACTAAAAGAGAAGTTTTCGTGATTAAATTGGTCAATATTACAGGAAGGGTTAAAATAATTTGACATTCAAAAATAAATCAGTCATTTATGTTATATATTCTTTTATTGAAAAACAAATATAAGGGAAATGCAAACAAAACATTCCAAAAGAAGAGAGAAAAACAGGAGTGTTTGGTTAATTTTACCACTCGTTTACTTCCAAAACTCGATATCTTACATTACCGCGTTTGGTTACTACTTGAGCTCAAAATGTTTCTTTAACTTCATTTGGTTACTCGTTGTGCTCAGTTTCAAAAAGGGACGTTACGCGAAAGCGCTTTGGCAGACTGCATATTGTGGCAACCCTGTATGGGTTGTCAGACCTGGCGCCACTGGCTGATCTTTGTTCATTGGTTGCGCTGGAGAGGGGGTTGGCTTCCTCTTCCGCAGACGAGCGGCCGCCACCAGCGTGAGAGGATGTGTTTGTAGCAACCCTCCGGAACACAAACCTCATTGAATGTAAGTTGTCTGGAATTATTAAACCTCTTTTTAAAATGCATTTGTGAGTTTTCCTTCGCTGGACCTTCCACCTTTCACCACCATGCAGCTAAGCTAGTTATCAGTAAAATAACATGTCCACCCTACCGCGTGGTGTAACTAGTGTTTGTTGAGATGGTTTAGCTCTACCGCTACGGATTCCCCCCCAAAGCTAATAAATATTAAATCTATTCTAATGTAGGGTGTGACATATTGGTGGAGACGCGGGTAAGATCTCAAATTTTTTTTTTCTCCTTGCTTTAGTCCGGTTTTTATGAAAAAAAATTTGAATGTATACGGTGGTGAAAGATGGAGGAAACATGGCCGACCGCGTGGTGTTCAATTAGTTAGAAATTCTAATCTGGTCATCGTCTCGTAATCCTTTAACTTTTGGTCTGTTTTTTATTTGATTTCTTCAATAGTAAACTTATTTCATAATATTGTGCTAAAATTTTTTTTATAACTACATGGAAATTGATAATGGACACCACGTGGTCACGTGTTGATTTTCAAGGGACGCTGTGTGAGTTTTGGCAGTAAAATTCAAAGTAAATAGTTTCTTTTTTTGGTGTTTTTGTGAAGTATGCACTTCATTTTTGTGTTCATTCCAGTTGGTAATTCTGCTTATTTTATTCTGGTGTCCAGTGTTACTTAAAAGTAAGTCAAAATGCCTAAGAAAACGCGGCAATCATCCAATGTGCCAGTTACAATGGACTCACATGATGTAATAGCTTCGACTTCTGCTTTAGCTAATCAAAGTGCACATGTACCTAGTAATTTAGAAGTATCCATGGCACCTAATGTTAATCAGACTCAGACAATGCAAGTTTCTCGGCCTTTTATTGATCCACCCTGTTTTGACAGGATAGCACTGATATCTCCTTCAGAATTTTTGAGAAAATTTAACTTAGTTTCTACAGCAAATGGTTGGTCAGATGTACAAAAGTTGAAGTTTTTCCCATGTTACTTGCGAGACACAGCAGCACTGTGGTACCGAACTTTTTGCCATAGACACCCTGAGCATGATTGGCATTTTCTAACTCAACAGTTTTTGGCAGCTTTTCAAATGTCCAATCAAGATGAATTGTTGGAAATTAAACTTAGGCAGAGGGTACAATTAGAAAATGAACCTGTATTAGATTACATTTATGATGTATTATCCTTGTGTAACCAAGTTAACGCTGCAATGACACAAATGGAGCAGGTAAAAAACTTAGTGAAAGGATTGAAACCTCAGTATGTGCAAGCTTTGCTCCCATTGAATCCACAAACAGTTGAGGAGGTTTTACAAATTATTAAAAGCGTTGATAAAGCTAATTTTTATGTGCAACATAGACAACATTTAGTACAAGCACAAACATCAACTTACACTTCTCCACCTGTGTCATCTGCACCTGTTTTATCACGGTTTGAAAGTGTAAATCACTCTGAACCAGTTATTAATGTTGTTTCCACATTGAGTGAACAGGTCACTAAACTTGCTACCCAAATGCAACAGCTTCAGTCTCAATTCACTGCTGCTGCATCTACTGTGCAGCCACCTCCACTTAAGCCTCCAAGACATCATGAAAAGAGACAGCAGGCACCTATTGTGTGTTACAATTGCAACAAGCGTGGTCATATGGCACGTAATTGCTGGACTTCACCATCTGCTTCAAAAAACTCGAGAGGCCCAGCCTCCAACGACATAACCTAGAGGTACCCAAAGTAAGTTCACCTGTGTCTAATGTTGTTTCTCTTCCAGGTCAAATTTTGCAAATTTTGGGGTCCATTGGGGAGTCAAAACTTCCAATTTTGTTGGATACAGGAAGTGCAGTTAGCATTGTGAATGCAGCTCATATCTATGACATTTCTAAAATGAAACCTGTCGAGATTTTGCTTAAAACAGCTGGTAACAAGTTATTAGATGCGCCTTATCAAACAAATTTCAAATTTCAAATTAATGACTTTGTTTTTCAGGAAGATGTGTTAGTGGTAAAAGACTTGGCACATAATCTCATTTTGGGTAATGACTTTCTAACTTCACATAAAGTTACCATTGATTATTCTTGTGCAGAAGTTAAGATTCAAACTCATGAGGGAGAAATGGTACACATTCCTTTTGAAACAACATGTGGTGGTCCCTTTACAGATATTGCTGTGATTCCATTGAACGATGAGGTACAGATAGTTAATAAAGTTTCTGTTGTAAAAGATGTTAAATTGCCACCGCTTACTACTTGTTTTGTGGCAGTGCAGCCTTCAGCTGATATTACAAATGAGGTTATGTTCGAGCCTTCTACCAGTATTATGCATAAGAAGAATATTTCTATTCCACCTGTAGTTTGCAAATCTTCAAAGGACTTTGTGATACCAGTACATAATAATTCAGCTGTTCCTCAAACACTTTTTGCTAAAACTGTATTAGCTAATGCTCATGAAGTTGCATTTGTTCAAAGTAACTCAGTTTCACCTAAGGATGTTACTCCATTGAACGCTCCAAAGTTTGAATTTAATGTTAATACCAACTTAACTGAAGCTCAAAAGTCAGATCTTCATAATCTGTTGTTAAAATATGAACATGTTTTTGCCACTTCATTGCAAGATTTAGGCTCAACTAATGTAGCGGAATTTAAAATAGAGGTAAAGGATGAAAAACCTATTAAGCAACGACCCTATAGGGTAGCTCATAAGCAGAAAGAGATTATTTCCCAACAAGTAGAGGAAATGAAAAATGCTGGTATTATTAGAGATTCTCAGTCACCTTGGTCATCACCTGTGGTGTTGGTAAAGAAAAAAGATGGCTCTATGCGGTTTTGTGTAGATTATCGTCAACTGAATAAGGTTACAGTAAACTCAGCCTTTCCCTTGCCTCTTATTGATGACCTCCTTAGTTACCTTGGAGAAGCTAAATGGTTTGCTTCCTTAGATTTGTTGTCAGCATACTTTCAAATTCCTTTAGAGGAGAATAGTAAAAAGTATACCTCATTTGTTACTCATGAAGGGCAGTATGAATTTGAACGTTTGTCTTTTGGGCTTGCTAATGCACCAAGATTTTTCAGTTTTGTTGCTGAGAAATTGTTAGGAGACTTGAAATTTAAGAAAGCTTTAGCATATTTGGACGATATTGTTGTTTTTGCCAAAACTTTTGAAGAATTATTAGAAAACTTAGAAGCTGTTTTTCAACGTTTGGAAATGCATAATTTTAAACTGAAACCTGGGAAATGTTTCTTTGCTATGGAAAAGATAAAGTTATTGGGTTTTGAAGTATCTAAAGATGGAATTTCCCCAGATTCTGAGAAAGTTACAGTGATCAAAGAACTACCACGCCCAAAGAATGTTAGAGACGTGAGAAAAGTTTTGGGTTTGTTCAATTTCTACAGGAAATTTATTAAGAATTACTCTTACATTGCCCATCCATTGATTCAGCTGACCAAGAAAAGTCAAAGTTTTATTTGGGGCCCGGATCAGCAAACAGCATTCCAGCAGTTAAAGAACTCTCTTGTTTCTGCTCCTGTGTTGGCTCATTATAATCCTGGAGCCTATACAGAATTACACACTGATGCTAGTGGGCTAGGAATAGGATGTGTTTTACTACAGAAAGTAAATGATAATCTTAGACCTATTGCATATGCTTCTAGAACTTTGTCAAAATGTGAAAGAAATTACAGTGTACCAGAGTTAGAGCTTTTGGCAATCGTTTTTGGTTTAACACATTTCAGGACTTTTGTGTATGGCTATAAAGTGCATGTTATTTCAGACCATCACTCCCTTTGTTATCTGAACAATTTAAAGGATTTGACAGGCCGGTTGGCTCGATGGAGTCTAAAGTTACAGGAATTTGATTATGATATATGTTATAAATCTGGTAAGAAACATAATGACGCAGATGTTTTGTCAAGGTTCCCTGTGTTACAGCCTGAAGAGCATCAAATTGAACAACTTGATGAGCTAATTACCTGTTTGCTATCACCAGTTGAGGTTGCTCAGAAACAAAATGATGATCCAGTTCTGACTCCAATTATTAATGCCCTTAAGGATCCTGAATCTGCTCCTGCTAAGGTTCAACGTCAAGCTTCTACCTATATTTTGAAAAGTGATGTCTTGTACAGGAAAAATTCGAGTTCTACTGGTCCCTTGCATTTACTAGTCATTCCTGAGGTGTTAAAGCATGAAATTTTGTCCTCATGTCATGATGATCCACTATCTGGTCATTTAGGTTTTTCTAAAACTTTTAGTAAGATTAATTCAAGATACTACTGGATAGGTATGAAAAAAGATATTGAGCATTTTGTGAAAACTTGTCCAAGTTGTCAGTCTAGGAAGGCACCTAAGAATCAAAAACCTGCTGGTCTTTTGCAGCCTATTCCAGTTAACTTTATTGGAGAACGTTGGGGAATAGATTTGTTAGGCCCTTTGCCTCGTTCTACGTCGGGTCATAAGTATATCATAGTTGCTACAGAATATGCTTCTAGGTGGGTTGAAGCTGCCCCTCTCTCTTTGGCTACCATTCCCCAGGTTACTAAGTTCATCTTACATCAGATTATTTGCAGGCATGGGGCCCCTGCCATGTTACTGTCTGATCGTGGTAGTGTCTTTCTGAGTGAAGTAACCCAAGAACTCTTGAAAGCTTTGTCAGTTTCCCCTCATTTTACTAGTTCATACCACCCTGCATGCAACGGCCTTACTGAACGATTTAACCAGACTTTACTAAATTGTCTTAGTCATTTTGTGGATTCAAATCAGCGCAATTGGTCTAATGTTTTACCATATGTGATTTTTTCATACAATTCTTCTGTTCAGGAAACTACAAAATTTTCACCATTCTATTTGATATATGGTCGTGAACCTTCCTTACCAAATCAGGTGCAACTTCAGGCCACTTCAAATGATTTATTTGTTCGGCAAACTTTGGAAGAGATTCAGAAAGCTCGTGAAGTAGCCATCCATAATATTAATCAGCAACAGATTAAACAGAAAGAAAGATATGATGCTAAGCATAGAGATACTCATTTTGCAGTAGGTCAGCTTGTTAAGATTTTTACTCCAATCAGGAAAAAGGGAAAATGTACCAAATTGCTTCATAGATATTTTGGGCCTTTTGAAATTGTTCGACAAATTACTCCTGTTACTTATGTGGTTCGTCGACCAAATGCTCCTAGAGTTAAGGAACAATCAGTACATGTTTCTAGGATATTCCCATATTTTGATCCTGTGGGACCATATAGACTGTAAATACATTTTGCTTTTCTTTTGTGTCACATCAAATGTAAAAAGGTTGTATGTAAAGTATATTGTCCCTTGATTTCTGAGTGTGAATTTTGAGATTTAGTGTATAGTGTGCTAAGCTATTTTGTTTTGGAATATGATGTATATTATTGGCAAATGGCAATACATTGGATAGATGTTTGATGAATCAGATGTCAAAAGTTGAACATACAATTGTTATTATTGAAAGTCACAATTAATTGATATTAAAAGTATATGTTCCCTAATAACTGTTTTGAGTTGAATAACCCCATTTTATGATAAATTTTGCAATGATTAGAAAATTGAAATTTTGTTTATTAATTTTAAGTTTACATTCTGGAATAGTGCTGTGCTACCTCGATAAGAAGGATGAATGAAATTATGTGTGATTATGTGAAAGATGTAGAGGTAAAGTTTATCTGGTTAATGGGGTTGCTGTAATGTGCCCGTTAATCCAGTGTTTTAGGCTCGATAAAATGGCTGAAATGTGCTTATCGATGCAAGTAATTAAGTGTATTTTTTTTTTGAGTTTTGTTTAGCATTGGTGCTGAAATGTGCATGCTAAGATGATGAGGAAAACCTGAATCACAGAGAGGTTTGTGAATGACTGTTATGAAGCTGAGACCTGGGGATGTTCTGTTTGTCATCCTCGCCATAGTTACCAGGTATTTGTGAGATAGCACATTACTAGTACAGATGTTTACTTTGTCTCTTTATTGCAGGATGCTAATAGTTTGAACATTTTGATAAAATTGTTTTGGATTAAGAGTGATATATATTTTGGAGTTGTGTGATTACCAGTATGCTTTAATGGTTTATTGGATTCTAAGTTTTATGTTGAAAAGCAAAAGTACCCTTCAATGTATACAAAAGTTTTAGAATAAGCTAAGACATGATACTATATTTTCTCTTTTGTGTATCTAGGATGTGAAATTTTGAGGCCCCAGAACTTAATTTTTCTTTCAGTTTTGTTCTATGTATTGTGTTGTAGAACGATTTTTTTTTTCCGTTGGGGTAGTAATGTGACAGTAGTTTTGTTGGCATGCAAAATGTTGATGTTAGTAGATTGTAAGTAGTTTTGTTGATTTGAAAGGTAGTAGTACTGATGATATTAAGTAGTGCGCGCACATAATAAATATGATTGAAATTATAATGGTAAAACAAAGAGAAAAACTGAGCTCATTTTTGTTTAAGTGTACACGTCAGTTTTTGTTAAAAAGTTTATGGCCACGTGTAATATTTTGGGGTACCCCTCTAATTGTAAGTTTTGGTATTTTGAAAATTTGTAATATTTTTATTCAATGTTTTGGAAGGTCAAATTATTTTGTGTGTGTGTGTGTATTGTATTATTTCTACCCTAAGGGGTTTTTGTAAAGTCTTGATTGTGACATTCCTACGTTTTATGTATTCTTTTGTGAAGATTATTTTGTGAAGATTATTTGATTTATCTTGTCAAAATTTGTAAGCTATATATATTGCCGAGTGATGGAAATTATCTTAGTTTTATCATGTATCTTGCTACCCAGATGGGGTGTACCTAATTTTTTTTTGTATTATTTATTATTGTTCAGAAGTGAAGTTTGTTTTTAATGATGTAGTTGTCTTCTGTAATTGACGTACACTTATATTTTTGGAAATAATGTTGTAGTATGATGATACGTATCAAGCCAGCCCTATTTATCTGCGTTCCTGCTGCACCACACTGTTCCTACCGAACTGTTTGCACCATGGGAGTGCTAAACCTGCCACACTGCCTTGTGTCATCGGGCTCTGGTCCGCCCTTTATGACCACTGTTCGTCAGAGCTTTGGCAGCTATTAGTGCTGTCACTTCGTACCTGTGTTGGGGGCAGAAGAACTATTAATGCCCCACATTGTTATTCAGTGTAGAGCAAGTACAATTGTGCTCAATTCAGTGGTCTTTATTCATCAGTGACTGCAGTGCAAGCTTCAAGTTTTTTTATTACATTTGTGAGACCAGTGGGAATGGAATGTACTGTTCAGGCAGGTTGTGAAACTTTTTTTTGCTTGGTGCAGTAGTGGTGAAAAGTGCTGAACTTCATTTATTTTTCTTTGAGGGCTTTTTAATTAAAGTTATAGACAGACACTGGAGTAAAGAAACGAATGTGTAACGTCAAGAGAAGATTTATGTTTGTAATACTGTTTGTGATGTTTGTATGCTAATTTTTTTTTTTTTTTTTTTTTTTTTTTTTTTTTTTTTTTTTTTTTTTTTTTTGTTCCATCACTCGAGCGAGTTTCTTTTCATTTGTTATTAATTGTTCTGTTGACCCTGGGTCAACAGCTTGTGGTCCGGGGGGAGGTGTGGCAACCCTGTATGGGTTGTCAGACCTGGCGCCACTGGCTGATCTTTGTTCATTGGTTGCGCTGGAGAGGGGGTTGGCTTCCTCTTCCGCAGACGAGCGGCCGCCACCAGCGTGAGAGGATGTGTTTGTAGCAACCCTCCGGAACACAAACCTCATTGAATGTAAGTTGTCTGGAATTATTAAACCTCTTTTTAAAATGCATTTGTGAGTTTTCCTTCGCTGGACCTTCCACCTTTCACCACCATGCAGGTAAGCTAGTTATCAGTAAAATAACATGTCCACCCTACCGCGTGGTGTAACTAGTGTTTGTTGAGATGGTTTAGCTCTACCGCTACGGATTCCCCCCCAAAGCTAATAAATATTAAATCTATTCTAATGTAGGGTGTGACATATGGCGAAGGGCACATCACTCAGAAGCTTTATTAGGAACGATTTCCAAATCGAAAGGTTCCGCACTACAGTAAATTTGCCAGCATTCATCGCAGATTATGCAAATTGGGCGCATTATACAGATGAGCTAAGATCTACGATGGAATCGTTATATGCATGCAAAGTTCTGAGGCAGAGAATGCAGTGCTGCGGGGTTCAGAGAACAATAGTTCACAAATTGAACAGGTAATTCCACTATTGCAAAATTCCACAGGAATACTTTGTATCCATACAGCATTTTAAAAGTCCATGCTACTAAGCCCAACATAATGAATTGTGAAATCCAGAAACCTACATCCACTGAACAAAGTTTTCATGATAAAAAAGTACAAAGATGTGATCAAAAGTGTAAAAGATATTTCACACAGCATAGAACATGAACGGCGACATTGAACGACTTGATAAAATAAAAACCTTAATATCTAATACTACAGCTCTTTCGAATGCACTTTACTTATTATTAAAATGTTTAGGAGCTACGAAAACAAGTTGACAAGTCTTCTTTAAAGCTACGAAAACTTTTACGTAAGAACAGAAAACTCTCCAAAGAAGAAAGTTAGTTTTTTTATGTCAATTCTCAAACTTTACATTTTTAGTAATGGTAGACGAAGAAAATTATAGTCCAACCATACTTTGTAACCCTTGCGTTATTCACCGATAAAACATGTTTCTAATGTGGACGATTATTAAATTCCCGTAATTGGCATATTTTGGATTTTGAAAATTTCATGCCAGGTTTGTGCAGTCGCATCAAATGATACTTGGTGTCATTGTATGGGCGGGGATGTGAATGATTTATCTATCCATTTACTACAATGACTCATCACTAGAGCCCGGATTTGTAAGCACAATCAAATGATTAAATAAGCAAGCAAATAAGCAGGAACAATAATACAAATAAGCACCAAAAATAAGCAAATAAGAATAAAATTTTAACCATAAACGTATTGTTTGGCAGAAATTTTACCTTACGCTTGTTACAGTACACGAGAGTGTTATCTTGAGATTTTTTTGTTTGTTCCATTTATACCCCGCCTTTAACTATGTATAATGTTCATATCGGCGGCCGTTCTCCTTTGGAACATATCGAAGGTTTTAACTCGTATACATTGGGTTTTGATCATTAGATCACGCACGCATTCGCACTCTCATTCATACTTCCAGGCTGTGGGGAAGATAAGGAATTATCTTGGTCGGAGAAAAAATCCCCACTCCCACAGCCGCAAATCGAACCCGAGACCCCTTTGAGATTTTCTTGTGGGGAAACTCCTGCGTTTTTATACTGTGAAAAGGATCTCTCAACGTAGCATGACGTTACTGGAGCATGTGAAAAGTACCACAGTGTTTTTAATGAATTTCCCTTAGAATATACGTTTCTGTACTAGAAAGTTTTGTAGAAACTTTACAGTGTTTCGTAAACAGGAATTTTAATTGATACCTTACTGTGTTTCTCAAAGGCAGTTTTAGCAATACTGCGAATCTCTGAAAATAACGTTACTGAAATTTCATATATCAAAGAAAGTGAATGCTCCAAGGCAATATTTCGAGTTTCCAACTGTGTTAGAATAGCAGGTATTTTGGAGAAGCGGTAATGGATGTACTCTATCTTATCTTGAATGCCAATATTAGCAAAATATTCTTGTGCTGTGGCGATGTTGCTTGTACCTTTTAAATCGGCTCCTGGCCCTTTCGGCGAGACGATCATTGATAAGAGTGAAAATTTACTTTCAAATTAATATGATTTGGATAAAATAAGCTATTTTAATTAAAAAACATAAAATAAGTACGAAAACGCTGTATTTTAGCAATACAGCATTTATACGCATTTTTCTTAGAAATCCGGGCTCTACTCATCATTAATGCTTAACAAAATATTTTGGCATAGTCTATATCTGTTAAAATCAGACTAAGATGGTGGTTTCAACATAATGGAGCATCTTTGGAAATGAATTGCCTCCCCATTTTACAGCTACATTTGGTGCTCACTGGATAAGTCAGAACGGGCCTTCAATTAGACCGTGCACTCACTGGAGTAGCTTCTACCTGATTTCTTCTAATTAGGCTACTTGTAGTTTATAGTTTGTGAAAGAACGTCATGTAGCACTGCAGTCGGCACAGTAATTGATACTAGTGAGACACCTACCGAATTTTTAAGGGTACAAATATGACACGTCGACATACAGCTAGTCTGGAACGCAACGGTCACGTATTTCAGTACTAATTGTGGTGAAAATGTACAATAATGGATTTATACTCCTTTTTGAACAGTAAAAGGTTTGACAATTTTTATATGTATGATTTATGCATATGTTCTGCATGTTTTGGCCAATAAACAGAGTTTGGCCTATTCTACATTTGATAGCATGTTTAATTTAGTACTGATTTATGCATAAATTATTTTTGTTGTTCTTTAGGTACGAGGGTGGATCAAAAAGTAATGCCTCCTATTTTTTTTCTCTTTTGGTTGCAAAGAAAATTGAATCCAATTTACATAGCTTGAAAACTACAACATTGATGATTAATTTGTCACTATTCAATATAATTTCCGTCCTTTTCCACAGTTTTGGTCCACCTTTTAACTAGGGCATGTATTCCAGTGTGGTAAAACACACGGTCTTGCTTCCTAAGCCATTGACGCACGGACGTTTTCAAAGCCTCCTCACCTTCAAAATGAATCCCACGATGAGCTTCCTTTAGTGGCCCGAACAGATGGCAGTCTGATGGTACCAGGTCAGAGCTGTATGGGGGTGAGGTAAGACTTGTCATTTCTCAATTTCTGCAGTGGTGTAATGTCTGGTGTGTGGTCTTGCATTGTCATATAAAAGGAGAACATCCGTCATACATTTTGTTGGGCGAACTCGGCGAAGACGTGCTTTCGGATTTTTGAGAGTTCTGACGTATTGGACAAAAAATCAATCATAAGCACACCTTCTGCATCCCAAAACACCGTCGCCATAACCTTCCCTGCCGACCGCTGAGTTTTGAACTTTTTCTTTTCGGTGACGTTGATGTCATTCCATTGACTACCTCTTTGATTCAGGTTCAAAAAAGTGAACCTACGTTTCGTCTCTAGTAACAATTATTTCCAGAAACTCCTCTCCCTCCAAATTGAAGCGCTGCAAGTGTTCGGAGGCTATTGTTTTCCTTGTTTCTTTGTTTTGGGCGGTTAACATTCTTGGTACCCAACGTGAACAAACTTTTGAGTAGCCCAGTTGTTGAATAGTCGTCATCACACTGTCTTTACTGAGGCAGGTAATGCGACACAATTCGCCTGTTGTTACCCGGCGATCACCACGAATGATGTCATCGACTCGCTGAATGTTGCATGGAGTCACTACAGTCACCGGCGAGCCGCTTCGGTTTTCATCTACCAATGGTGTTTGCCCTTCAGCTTCGTTACAGCGACGAACCCATCGTCTAACAGTGCTGACATCCACCGTTGCATCACCATACACATTTTTTAGCCTTTCGTAAATGCGAATTGGCGTTTCACCTTCCACAGTCAAAAGTTTAATCACAGAACGCTGTCTAATACGAATGCCGATGTCAGCCATTTTACAAGAGGATGCAGTGTTGCCACCTGTTGACTTAGGAAGTTACTACTGCAGGGGATTGGAGAAGAAGGTTTGAGCAATTGCGTCAAATTCAAAGTTTTCACATAACTTACTTATTCAAGGAAAAAATAGGTGGCATTACTTTTTGACCCACCCTAGTAATTCTGTCGAATCAAATTGAAAATTTTCACGTTAAATGTAATATTCTGCTGACAGTTACCGGTGGTGAATGCAAAAAATTTTACTTGAAACGATATGTATGTTTTCGTGCTTTGCTGATAAACTATACGGGTATAAATAGCTAATCTTCGCTGCCTTTCTTCGACTTATTTTACAATTCTTGTTGTAAATTCTTGCATGTTTGGAATTGAAGCTATATATATAGTGAAACAGTATGGTATGGTCCTCTGAAGCGAGTAAAATTTAACAGGAAGCTTAAAGGCAATATATTAAATTTTCTCGAAACAATTTGTGAGTGCAACCTGGGACGGCAGTTTACATTATTACACTCCGCCCACAGAAGGAAATAATGAGCGGGAGAGTCACGACAGATTTACTCTAAATTATTGCACTCATACTTACACCCGTACCTCTCGTTCACGTACAACCTTCTGTAATTCAGCAAAATAAATGTATTCCACCATAATGTAGCACCTTCTTCAAAATTAACGGAAACACCACCATTAAATTACATTCCACTACAGCTGGCTTATGGAAGCAACTGAGGTTGAATGAGGAATGTAGGAAATTCGCATGTTCCGGGATGAATATTTTACAGAAAACACAGCTGACTTTATTTTAAGACTGAGAATAGCTACTTCAGAAAATATTTTATTTCAGCTTACGGGGACGCAAATCACATTTAGAATGAAAACTGCTTTATATACCTACATTCTAAGAAATCCTTAAAATGTGGAGTGAAAACTAAATAAATAGAAAACTCAAGTCAAAATTTCAATTGTCAACTCCTTGATTTACGTCAGTAGCTTAAAGCTAGGAGATTATCTTCACCATTTCAGTGATTCACTTTAACAGATTCGTGTTTAAAGGATTCTGCTTTTAATTTTTATTTATCCTTTACTATGAGGGCTGTTCAATAAAGAATGGTCATAATTATTTACGGTCATAATTTTTCGCACTAAAATTCAACATTATTATATTTTGTTAGCTTAAAGTGAAACAAACACCCCGTAGTAGCTTCATTGTTGGTACTCCTGGTTCCCGCCTGTGAGAACCAGGCAAGTTCACACATGTTCAGCATCACCTACCGCTACAATGGAGGTAACATGCGAAGAACAGTATGCGGCTTTGAAATTGCTTTCGTCTCAACAAATCTTCAGTTGAGGCCTATACAATGTTACGAAAAGCCTATTGATAGTCTGTTCTTCCCTACGGCACAGCTCGAAAGTGTTTTAAAATGTTTAAAGAGGGGAGACAATCAATTTCAAAGGAAGGTGGACCCGGTGCTCCAGTTACTGCTTTTACGGAAGAAAAAATCAACACTGATGCTGCCATTGTGAGAGAGGTTTGATGAATTACCTTAAGATCACTTTATGAAATAATGAACATTTCATTGGGTGTCACCCACACATTGTTGACAGAAACATTACACATGAAACGTGTTTTTGTGCGATGGGTTCCAAGACTGTTGATTTCCGAACAAAAGGACATGAAGTCTGCATGAGGTCTGCATGAAGTTAAAGTTGATGCTAGAGGAAGATCCGGAGCTTCTGTCAAACGTAATCACTGTTGATGGAACTTAGCTACATCATTTTGAACCTGAGAGCAAACAGCAAAGCTCTGTGTGGAAATCTCCTTCATCATCAACTCCTAAAATGGCAAAAGTGGTTGCTTCTGCTGGGAAAGGTATGGTCGTCTCATTCTTTGATATTCATGGAATGGTTTATCAGCATGTTGTACCTACACACACATCAGTAACTGGACAATACTACAGGGATGTCTTTAAAACAATGCAAGTCCATATCAGGCGCAAAAGATCACATTTCCGTGAAGCAGGCTGGATGCTGCACCACGATAATGCGAGGCCGCATATTGCCAATGTTGTTGCCGAATATCTTGCAGAAATTAATGTGAAGTGCATCGCTCACTCTCCCTACGGTCCGGATTTAGCCTCATGTGACTTTTTTTTTATTTCCTAACTTGAGGAAACGTCTTCGTGGGAGGTATTGTCCATCATCAGAAGCAATGGTGAAGGCTGCGGAGGCAATTGTGCAGGATCTCTCAAAAATGGTTTCAGGCCTGTCTATGAAGACTGGTAGTAACGCTGGGACAAGTGCATTGCATTCAGCGGATAATATTTTGAGAAGGACCATCAAAATTATGAGGATGAGTAAAGGTACGTTGTCAAAATGAATTGTGATCATTCTTTACTGAACAGCCCTCGTAATTTATTACGATACTTCTACACAGTAATAACGTTCAATGGATTTAAGTTTAATTGAAGTTTTTCCCGCTATATAAAATATAATTGATAAACATATGCACTCTGTGAAGAAGAAATAGATAGATGATGGAATCGGTATGTATTGGAACCGAAAAGTTTAGCTCAATCCTCTGCCAGCGTGACCTCTTTTCTTCCTCGTGCATTATACGAGAGCCACGACATATAAGTTACTATATTTCCACCAAAGATGACTGAAAAATAACACTGCATTTTTTTCCTATACAAATCTTGCAGTTAAAAAAGCATATCATGACTATTCAAATCAATAATAAAGAATATATCAATTCCTAGTCAGCCATGGGCCAGAGAATTTTGGAGTAAAACTAAACAGAATAGTAAATTAAAAACGTATATTTTAAATATATACAAATATTACAATTTGTAGCTTAAAACTTCACTGATAAGAAATGATGACACTTTTCCTATAAATTGTTCGCGATCACCAGTTCATGGAAATTCTTCCACATCCTCAGCCGGAACCAACAAAAGTGTCGTCATCATTACGAACGCTAGATGTTAATATGTTCTTGTTTGTACTACCTAAATCTGAAAATAAAATTAAATTAAAATCAGAATCGACTGCTGGTATTTCAAAATTCATTGCCGATGTTTGTTTTTTAAAATAGTTTTAATAATTTAACTTCTGGATTTATTTCATAGTTAAATTACCAAAAATGATCTGCTACGGCCGATTTATAGATTTTTTTCCGGCTGAGGATATGGAAGAATTTCCATGAAAACGCTATCCCGAACAATTTATAAGAAAAGTGTCATCATTTCTTATAAGATAAGTGAACTTTAACGTTACAAATTTGTTATATTTGTATATATTTGTTTGTTTCACTGTTAATAGCTTCATAATTTACGTATTTATCTTTCGAAACTTAAATCTGCTTGTGCATTCTGTTGTCATGTTAGATTAACTAAATACTATAATTCTTAAAACTGGATAAATGTGTGGGCATCCATGGGCATTTCAATGTCCTTCGCTGTTGAGGTTATGTCATCTTCTTCTTCACTTCAGAGATTCGGCATTTCTTCCTGCTCCACCTTCGCATTCTATCAGCTATTCCCATCTTTTTCTAGGGCGTCCTACATCTCTTCTTCCATGAGGATTATATCTTCTTATTAAAACCGGTACTCTTTCTTCGTCCATTCTATTCATATGTTATTTCCAATTCTGTATATTTTATTTTATTTTGTCCTGCAATTTATATATGCCTAGTTCCTCTCGTCTAGTACATTATTTAACTCTTAAAAACCTCATTTCTGCTCCCTTTATCTCACTTTTATAACTTTCTTTTAATATCCAGGACTCACTGCCATACATGAGCTCAGGAACTACCATCGTTTTCTTTTTCAATGTTCTTGCTATAGTTCCACATATTTGCTGAAATTTATTTTCTTTTCTGTCTTTCTCTAGCTCAAAGCTTACATCACAGCCCACATTGCTAAAATTCGAGATCTGTTGCAAACATTTATTTTCAATGCCTTTTTTATCTTGCAGGAAATTTTCCTCGGTGCACCATTATCTTAGTTTTCTTTGTGGATATATTTAGATTGTATTCCTTTCCCAGTAAATACATTTTATACATGGAACGTTGAAGGCTTTCTTCATTTTCTTGTATTATTGCTACATCTCCAGCATGGAGTACTATATTTAAGTTTTTCTTTCTATTTAGATGTATTCCTTCATCCACTTGTTTTTTCCCAGTTTTATCAAATCGTCTAAGTATATATTAAATAGTGTGGGAGAGAGGCTACATCCCTGTCTTACTTCCTGATTTACTTTTATTTCTTCTGTTTTATCGTGCCTGTATTTATGATAATTTTTCTGTCTATATGCTTTTAATTATTTCTACTATATGAGGGGGATATCCCCTTTTGTCCATTGTGTTCCATAATCTATTCCTATTTATAGAATCAAATGCTTTTTCGAAGTCTGCAAATGCTATGTGAGTTTCTATGTTTACTTCTCGTATTTTTTCTAAAATTCTCTTTATACTAAAAGCATTATCACCAGTAGATCGTCCTATTCTAAAACCTGATTTTCCCTCTTCTAAAATCACTTTTGTTAATGGCTTTAAACGATTATTTACAATTTTAGCATACAGCTTGTAAACATTTAACAGACTTATACCTCTGTAGTTATTAGGATCATTTCTTTGCCCCTTTTTAAAAATGCGCATAACACTTCAGCTACTTTACATGATTCAGGAATCCTTTAAGTTGAGGTTATATAAAGCATTAAAATTCAAGTGAACTTGCTTTCAGATTAAAAAGCTATGAACAACAGTTGTCATTAGTTACTGCTTGGAATTGATAGAACTTCAGCTGAAGTTAATGAAAAATTCTGCTTCCTTCAACTGAAGGCAACTCTGTACAAATGTTCCCATTATACAAGGTAATAATATAACAACAGAAACACAAATAAGTGACTGCTACTAAAATAGTTCAAATATACTAATATATAATGCACATATAGCATATATGCAACATGCGATTAGGATAATTTTTGGACACATCCTGAATTCATTAATAACCGATCTAGCATGACAACAGCATTACCTAAATCAGTGGCGGCTCGTGTGAATTTTTCTTGTTGGGGCCGGATTTGAAGATTCTTATAATGAAAGTACCTAAAGTGGGTTATAACTTTTAAAACAGATCACCTTTAATTACACTGCCAAAGCCACATTGATAGCAGAAATGTTGCTAAAGATTTTACATGTTTAAATATCAAATATGTAATAATAAAATATGTAATGGAATTCATCAAGTGGCAGTGTTAGTTGTACAAGAGCTTAGCACGTCTATCCTTCTAGGCGACAAACATTTGACTCTGTTTTTGAAGTTAGGGATTTCACCAATTTTCTATTTCTAAAGGAACAAACAGCCAAAGAATTAAGCCTACCTTAGCCCATGATGTTCCTAAGGAAAGACTTAATTGTGGAAACGTAGAGTCAGACTGAAAAATTCAATGCCATAGCCGGGATTTGAACCACGGATCTTCTGGTTTCCGTCCAGCCGCACTACCATTGTGCACAATGGTAGTGCGGCTGGACGGAAACCAGAAGATCCGTGGTTCAAATCCCGGCTATGGCATTGAATTTTTCAGTCTGACTCTACGTTTCCACAATTTAGCCTACACACGGCCAGTGTGAAAGAATAATTAATTTCCATTAAAGACTTAATTGTTTACAGTGCACTGAAACTTTTCTCTGCCTCGAGTTGAAACTGGAGTTGTTAGAAAAATTTGCAGCGTTTTGTTTACTTCAGAAAACGCTTTCTCAAAGCATGCTGTATGAAAAAGCTGAGAGCTCACCGAATGAAGGAATATCTTTGAATTTATCATTATGATAAATCACTACATTTCATTTTCGTAGGAGATCATGGGACGTAATTCGATACAATTTTTTCGCAGTCTGCAGGGAAATTTTCTCTGAGCGTAGTAAATTTATTTGGATCAATAATTCCAAATGTAATGAATATATGAGACTGTTTGAATCGTCCTTTTCTTTAGTTGACCATTGTAACAGACATTTCTTTGGCATCTAAATTCAGGTTCGCTTCAGAACAGTAATTCGGTCGATTTCTTGAGGGAGAAGCAAACTTATCATCAACCTGGTATCTTTTACTGTTCTTATGAACTACAGACACAGCTGATTCAAAATCTGTAACGCACAATTTCTTCCTAAACTATTACAAAAGGTCCTCTGTTTTTTTTCTTTTTGTTGCGTAAATATAAAAGTATTCGGTTGATGTACATCTAATCGTTTAATTTCAAGTCTTTCTACCTCTAATGAATGAAAGCAGCTTTTCAATAAATAAACCGATCTATTCATTTTAAAGCTACACTAATTTGTTCAACAAACAATTAAGATTCCAACAACAATCACAGGGATGCTAAACTTAAATCACCGGGCCGCAAACAGGTGGCCCCAAGCATTGCTATGCGATGTATAAGAGGAGAGTAGAGGAGAAAGGTGACCGGAAAAGTGTATAGATAGGTGAGGAGTGACCACGGGCCGTATAATCACGCCTTTCGCCACAAGGGAAGTTGTGTAGAACACTGAGGGTTGTAAGCTGTGCTAACCAATACGAATCGTGATATAATAAATATTGTTTGCAATGATTATTACAGTTAAATAAAAAATAAATACTTTTTCTTCAAAATAATAAACGTCTGTACGTTGCATGATATTATCAGTGGGACCCCGCCGCTCTGGCCATTATGACAATCCGCCCCTGAGCTAGAGAATACCTATTTAAAAAGTTGAGAGAACAAATGTAGCAATCTAATGTTTCAATACGAGAAGTTGCCTTTTAATCACGCTAAGAGCCCCTTTATAATAAATGAGTTTTTAATTGAAATTTTCTGCACAAATACACAAATAAATTTGGAAGTTTTCCTCCAACTCCTATTAAAACCAACAGTTTGGACTAAGGTTAATTGATATTTAGTTATTTATTTTGTTGTTTGTTGAACCGTAATCGTCAATTCTGGTGGGTCTATATATGTCACATTTTTTATTGTGTACTTCCTGCCAGTTAATATTCGTTTATTTCCTATCTATTAGTGCGTCAATTACGTTCTAAATGATGAGCAAGGCTTTATGGCTATATCTTATCTTCTATGAAACTCTTTTCGACACACCATGTACCTCTTCTTAAACCTGATTATCTCCTTTCCCTGAGAGCCTGGGCAATTACGGCGCACACTTTATGATGCCTGCTACTTCCAAGTATTTTGCTGTGGTCGAATTCTGAGGACATAAGCAAGGGTTTCGATCTTAAGGTCTCAAAGATTAATGCAACGACATTATAACGATTCATTACTTTCGCTCATATAGGACACGCAACCTATTATAATTCAGCTATTATAATTAAGCCAATATAATAGTGGCATGTTTGTTCAGTTAGCATCAATACCAACAAGAGCTCCTAAAATATATGCATGGTAAAGATGGCCATAGTTAGTGCTCTATGCAGTTGTTTAAGATACAGGTATTATATGACAGGACGCCAACTTTTGAGTTTAAACGCGTTTACTTGAGATTGTGTTAATATATACTAAATTCTCCGTATATTTTAATTGTTCTTAAAACTCAGTTTCCCAATAAACAGAATATAATTGGGATAATTGGGATATAAAGGATTTGAGATGATTTAGTCAACTTGGGTTGTTTCGAAACAAAATTTGATCTACTCACCGACTTGAAAATAGCAGTTTTAAGGTTAGCAGTAGTATATTGTCGCAAACCCGTGTCTGCGATCGCGCGGCTTGTTTACACAAAAGGAACTGATAGGCGGGCAGTGTGAAAACCAAGAGCCGGCAAAGATAACATGCAGATAAAGATCTGCCGAAACAAACAAACTGAGATAAATGGAAATTTCTAGTTACTGCTTGAGTGATAGAGACTGTTCGGGTTCTGGTTTATTTTCGAATAATCTAGAAATTATCAGGAGGTATTTAAGGAAGTGATGAGTTGTGAAACGTGAGCGAGTGAGTCGCGAGAGCTAAGCAGAGAACAGCTGAGAGTGTTGTAAACTGAACGCTGTTATTGTCATGCACCTTGGAAGATTGTGTTGTGATATATGATGTAATCCTTGTTTCACGTAAGCTTGCTCCGTATCTCTTAACGGTCACGTGACCTTATTGTATCTCATTGGCTGCTGTTGTGGTGCAGACTGCTGTGCAGTAAAAATTATTTCGTTATTTAACATGGTGATATGTCTTTATATGTTGGAAGAGAATTATCAAATTTATATTTTGTTAACTGTTTCAGTTAAATATATTACGCAACAGAGTTGATTTATCTGAAATGCATGTTAATTCTTAAACGAAGTAAAGAGGAATTTCCTTTGATCTCAAGCACATGGCACGATAGCACGTGATTTAGCGGTAGAGATGACATATTTGTTTATCACTTTCATCACTGACCTTGTTTTGAACTAGATTAGTCATATATCGCCATTCGACTGTATGCTATGCCGAATGTGAGAGCTAAATTATTTTACTGATCGTTTATTGCGCCTGTACATATATATAATGGCAGAGTCTAACACCAGTTTTTCGCTGAAGCATCGCAAGGGAAAACCTTTACAAAGCGGCGAAAAAAGAACTGTGTTGCATGTGTTTAATGCACTCACAGAGAAGAATCCGTCTTCGTCAGTGAGAGAAGTCGAACAGCTTTGCCCTTAACATACAGGTGTGTTAGATGCGTAGGAACATCGCGACATGAAACTGAGACAACAGGAAAACTAACCACTCCAGGTGCGATATTGTTGTGTGGCGAAGACGTTATTTAAGGACAATCAAATTGTCCAAATCGCAAAATATACCACCTTGACAAGACTTGGGTGAATGAAGGACACACGACAAGTATAGCGTGACACGACTTTTAAGACTGGAAAATAAGCATTTTTGCAAGGTATGTGTGCTGGTTTTAAAAAATCCTTGTGGAAAAGGCCGAAGGCCTTTCATTATAAATTCGCTCAAGTTTCATTGCTCATTCATTCAGTTTCAACTTGCTCAGTTTCATTATAAACTTCATTATTTTTGCATGCCATCATATTCTTATTTGTATGATGTTATCTATCTTCCTGGAAATTATGACATTTACTGCATGTTTCAATGTGACGGGAAGACACCGCCTTTGGCCTATGGCACGAAAGCATTAGACAATTAGAATGAGGGGGAAGTCAGTTGCACGCGGAGTGATACATGTCAGCGGGGCAAGGTTATATGAAACAGAGATTAGTTTCACTGCCACGGAGTATATTTCTACGCAAATAAATAACATTTAGAATTTCGGCAAATTGGACTTTTAATTCTAAGAACCCATAAAGTCACAATATTGTAAAGTCCACCACTGAATGCTTTGAAACTCCCATTACAGATCGATGAATGCAAACATTAGCAGAGATAAATAAATGACCTACATAAAATTTATACTTCTTTTCATTTTGAGGTAGAGAGCACTATGAATACAGTTATTTTCTGTCAAGAAAGTTCTCTCAAGTGAGCATGTGTCCTCAGGTACTCGGAGGAAAGTTAAGCTTGCTCTGATAAGAATATATTTTTAGGATGGACTCGTAGCTCAGTCGGTAGAGCACCTGCTTGCCATGCGAGGGGAACTTGGGTTCGATTCCCGGATGGGGGCGGGAATTTTCTCCAACCAAGATGATTCACCAGAATGAGAGTGCAAATATGTGCGTCTGTAGTGATTAAAACGAAAAACACAAAGTACCTGCAACCCAACGTTTACGAGTTAATACTATCGCCATTAGGCAATATGTTCCAAAAGGAGAACGGCCGCTAATATGACCATTGCAGTTAAAGGCGGGACATAAATGGGACTATTATATATAAAAATTATAGGCATTAATGACATATGTAAGTGGTATCAGAACTTTTCCAAGCATTTATCCTTATAAATCACCTTTCCATTGAGTAAAACATTCAAAGGCTCTTAATTTAACTATATACATTTGGAAAGGCAGAAGGAAATATTTGTTGTTGTTTTGTTGTTGCTGTTGTTTTTATTGTTATTTTTATTATTAGCCACTGATTTAGATAACACAGATTATATATTAGTTCTGGTATTAAATAAGATTGTTTTACATTCTTCTTTTATACCAAATATAACCGGTAAATGACTTATTTTGAAAATATTACTCACTAACTTTACTTTTATAAATTTTATACGTCATTTTATAAGTTATACATTTGTTAAAATGGGCCAGGTATACGCAAATGCATATTATATTTTCTTATGAGTAGAGAGATTATGTATGTTTGAAATCACAAAGAGATGCCGACATCTGATAAGCAAATATGAAACCTCTTTGTCGGCATGCCGACAAAGAGATGCCGACAGTTGATAAGGGATGTAATCCAATTATCATATCCCTTTGTCGGTCTCTAATTGTTTAATGAGGCATTAAATTGAACACATTTTTTCACACCCCACCTTATATTAACGCCCCAGTAATTAATTAATACTAGGCTGATAATCTCTCTACTCCACGTTTTCGCCTCTATCTCCTGAACCAATCAAAATATCGCGGTATAATAAACTCTAATCAGTTTCTAATAACAGGGCGCATCTTTCAAACCTCCACTGAAATTTATCATGTGTCCGGATTCGAATCCGCGCAAATCGGTACACTTATCATTCTTATAACTCCAAAACTAATAACGATAGCGACTTTGGATAAACTTTATAACTATTATAGCGTTAAGGAGCATCTACTGATATTCTTTCATATACCTAGGTTCCTTGGTTCGCGTCCTGAATAAGTAAACCTGAATATCTCCATAACCAATGGGTTTAGAGTAATGAAATAAACCTTATTTGGTAAAAATAATCCTAGTTAATCATATCCTAGAGGTGCGTAGCATAGGGGTACTTGGTTCGAGTCCCGAATCGGAAAATTTGAATATTTCCGAAACCGATGGGCCCAGAGCGATGAAATAAACTTTAGAGTGCTGATTTATGATCAGTTAGGTAATAGACATTCTCACGCGGAACATTACTACATATGACGTCATAGCCCCACCCCTATACCACGCGCCAACTCTAAATGATGTCATAGCCAGGGCCGTCTCACACGCGCCATAAATGACGTCACAGCCACACCCCTAAATGGCACGCGACCAAAACGAACCTCATAGACACACCCCTCAATGACAGGCGCATTAAATGACGTCACAGAATGGATTCAGCATGTTAAAATCTCTCAAAGACATGCCTATAATTGGATTATAATGCAATCTTATTATCACACCTCTTTTTCCTTAAAAATGCCGCTAGATCCATAACACGCGCCATATATGACGTCACAGGCTCCCCCACCACCCTGATGGCACAGTTCTTTTTCTCCACTAGTTTTTAGTCTATATCTACTGAATCCTTCAAGATATCGAAATGTAATAAACGCCAATGAATCTATAATAAAGCATCGTATCCTAAAGGGTAGCTTTAACCTTACCAATGGTCCTGGAATAGACTCTCTCACATATCAATAATTTTATTGTTCTTATAACCTGGAGACTATTTGCGATAAAACCTTGAAATAAAATTTATTAATCTCATACTGTGAAAGTGCGTCCACTCGCTTTACACCGTACACCAGGTGTCCCTGGTTCGAGTCCTGAATTGGTTTATTTTAATATATATGTAAGCAGTGGGCCTAGAGCGATGAAATAAGGTACAAATATATACATTAGTCCTGAACAGTTGTTGAAATGGTAATTTAAGAATCTAGGACCTCCGTTTGAATCTCTTTGGGCATATTTTAAATAAATCTCGAAATATGCATATTTTAGGCTTGTCATCAAGCTGAAATTAGTCTTAAATATTAGAAAAATCAATAAATAAGTACCTGTAATGCAGAAATTTGTTAAAATTGACCAAAAGCCTTAAATATTTTGGCCCCTCTGAAAGCCTCAGAATACAATAATTTCTCCAACGTTATGCTAACATGCTTAACTAAATTAAACTGCTTGCTCAAACTTATAAAAATGAGTAAAACTTGCATAAGAGGGGACGGATGGAAGCGGTTAAGAAGAAGAATGGGATATAGGAATGTCTTTGAAACTGGATTAGCTAATGAGTTGTAAATGATGTGCGTTACTGTTTACTGTGCAACTTATGAAAATCGAAATTTATAGATTAAGTAATATTAATTGAGCAATTTCTGAATATCTGTGAATAGAACATCCTTGAACATTGAAGAGGGTTGGTTTGTGATACTTTTCCTAGAATACTTCTATGCTGATGCTTGCAATACTGGCTGTTTCGGAGTTTTCATGTATACTCATACGTAAATGATGCATGTTGAAACCTGTCGCAGAAAGCCAGACATTCTGTCTCCAATTGTACGTGACGACACCTGTCCTGCGTATACCTGGGTTTGGGTGAAGTACAACGAAACCGGTTTGCTTAAACATTTGGAGGTGGCAGAAAATCTTTAAGGGATGGTAGGGGTGGTAGGAGTGGTAGGGGTGGGGTGGGAGCAATGGAGGCTGCAATATTTTCTTTCTTTATTTCCCTTTGTTTTAATCATGCAGTTATGGTAAATGGATTTGATATGATGACGATGATGCTGCTTTTGATCAGGATGGTGCTATATGATTATAATCATGGTAGAGGTATTACTCGTGAATTTCTAATTCCTTTTTTCTCCGATAGTAGCGCCGTCTTCGAACCCTGGTGGTGGGGATGAGAAAGTTTACTTTTAGGTTAGCCATAATTGTATAAGTAGAGCTTAATCGAGATTAGATGTCATTGCGCTAGTGTGTTTCTAGCTTAATGGATCACCTCCTGCAGTGAAGTCCGAGTTTAACGAAGTGTTGATAAGCAATCAAGGTGTAGAAGAGAAGTGAAAAGTGTATCAAACAGTTACTGAGCGACATATTAACCCACGAATTACGCTGCTTAGTGCTGCGATGTGGAACACTAAAATAATGGAATCTCTTTTAAGTGTTGTACCAGAATATAAGTGTAGCAAATGTGGGAAGTGTTTCCTGAAGACATGAACCGGCATGCGGTCAATAATACGAATGTAAAGCATTGTAGAGTGGTTTATGGTACTGATCATCGCAGAGATGCGCATCAAGAACGTTGTGGTAGAAGAACTGCCAAGAAAATCAAGATTGAGCCTACTAAACATAAACTACTGTTAGTGGTTCCTGATGAAGGTGCTGTCATTGAATACGAGACAGCTTTTCAAGATCGGCTGAAATCATACTTCATACAGTGTAGTACACGCCAAAATCTGTCAACGTATCTCCAATAATCGAAGCAGCAGATAATTCAAGTCATTCAGAAGGAGCTAAGGATTCATAAAAGTATTAAATGTTACATCATGACTGAATGTCAGTTTGTAAATGCGGTTAAAGATACTACTGATAAAGCCTTCAAAACGCAAAATCAAGCACTATATTTGGAAAGTGACTTGTACGCCATCTTGGAAAGGAAATTCGAGAAACTTTGTACTGAAATGGAGGAAAGTCAACTTAAGGGAAGCAGCTGGGCTTTACTAGCTTTTGACGGGGTTCGAGTTAGAATTAATAGGAGTAATGCGCTAAGAGGAAGCAGTTACATCCCTCTACCGCCATCTTTAGAAGCGAAAGAAGCCTGCATAAATCCACAGAACTATGAGGATGAAAAATGTTTCATGTACGCCATACTTGCCAAATTCATTCAAGGAATCCTCATCGTGTTAACAAATCTAAAGATCTTCAAGACAGATATGACTTTACCTGCGTCTCGTTTCCTAGGGGCTTGACTGATATCCCTAAATTTGAATGCAGAAATAACATCTCTATAAATGTTTTTGGACTGGATGAGAAAAATTAAGTGTTTCCTATGAATGTTATCGATGAAGAACTGTCTGACCATCGTGACCTGCTTCTATTCAGTGATGCACCTGGACGTCATCATTACATCTATATAAAGAATTTCGAGAGACTTGTTCATCAACAGAAAACTATACGTCGGGGAAAGATCTACATCTGCAAACGCTGTTTTACGCACTTTGATGATCGAAATGGAGGAGTTGAGAGGTTAAATGAACATAGACAAATATGTAGCCAACACGGAGTTGCTAAGATTGTTATGCCAGCTAAGGAGAAATCTATTGTTAGATACAAGAATTATGAAAGGATGCTGAAATTGCCTTGTATCATCTAGTCTGTCTTTGAAAGCATTCTTACTCCTTATCACGGGTGTTCTTCTAATCCCGAAACGTCTTATACAGTTCCATATCAGAAGAATATTCCTATGAGATTCTGTGTATATGTTAAACCCTCAGCTACAATTGAAAGTTTACAGACTGATCTTCCTACAGAACCCTATGTATATCGTGGTTATGGTGCTGCATCGAAGTTTATAGTGTATGTAAGTTCTCTCGATAAGAAGATTAATGGTGTATATAAAACTGGTGCTCCATTAACTCTAACAGATGAGCAGCAGAAATCATTCGAATCTTCTACAGAGTACTACTTATGTGGTAAAGAATTTACCGGAGATAATTGGAAAGTAGGGGATCATGATCATATGAGTGGAGAATATCGAGGAAGTCTACATAATCAGTGTAATCTAACCTGTAAAACGCCTAATTATATTACCCTCTTCATACATAACCTGAGTGGATATGACTCCCATTTTATTGTTAAGGAATTAGGCTGTACTAGCGATAGAGTAGAAGTTATTCCTAGCTCTGAGGAAAGTTACATATCATTTTGCAAGTAGGTTGGAAATATAAAACTTCGCTTTGTGGATACCTACCGCTTCCTTAGTACCAGCTTGGATAAACTAGCAAAAAATCTAACATCACATCCTGAAACCCTAAAGTACCTTGAAGCAGAGCAGATCAAACTGATGACACGTAACGGTGTTTTCCCCTATGTTTACGTTACATCGTGGGATGTTTTAAATGAAACAGAACTTCCTCCGAGGGAGGCATTCTACAACAATCTGAACAAAGAAGAAATTAGTGATGGAGAGTAGGAACACGCAAAAAGTGTATGGAGACAGCTCAACATTAAAACATTAGGAGAGTATAGCGATCTCTATCTAGCTTCAGGTGTTCTATTAAGTGATGTGTTTGAGACATTCAGAGACCAGATCCTAAAAACGCATAAAGTTGATCCTGCACATTATTTTAGTACTCCTGGGCTTACGTGAGATGCAATGCTGCTGTATACAGGAATTGAACTAGAATTGCTACAGGATTACGATCCGCTACTCATGGTTAAATCAGGTATAAGCTGAGGATTATGTCAAGTTTCTCATCGGTATGCGAAGGCTAACAACATCCACATGAACTAGTATGACTCAAGTAAGCCCTGTCAATATATAATGTACGAGGAAGCAAATAAACAATATGGTTGGGCAATGTGCCACGCCCTTTATTATGGGGGTTTTGAGTGGGTTTCTCCTGCAGATATTAACCTAGAAACACTATGAGAGGATGACCCTCTTGGCTAAATTTTAGAAGTAGACCTTGAATATCCTACAGAACTTCATGACCTGCATAATGATTTACCATTCCTGCCTGAGTGTATCAAGCCTAAGTACTCGTCTACAAAGAAGCTAATTCCACAACTTGGATCACGAACTAATTATGTGGTGCATAACATGATCTTGAAGCAAGCCCTTGATCATGGGTTAAAGCTGATAAAGATTCATCGTGTGCTACAATTTCGACAGTAGTGCTGGTTAAAGCCTTATGTCGAATTCAATAACCGGCTACGAGAAGGATCTAGCAATTATTTTGAGGAGGATCTGTACAAAATTTTTAACAATGCTATGTTTGGAAAAAGTATGGGGAATATCAGAAGTCGACTTAATTAATGACTTGTTACCTATTGGAAGACATTGGAAAAGCTAGTTGCTAAGCCTACGTTTATTGATCGAACTATATATGGACCTAATCTGGCTGCAGTACAAATGGATTCGCGGGAGATAGTGCTCAACAAACCTATATACATCGGGATTTGTGTGCTGGATATCTCAAAGACCTTGATGTATCAATACCATTATGATGTGTTATTGCCGTATTACGGGCTTGAAAATCTAAAACTCATATACATGGATACAGACCCTTTCATCCATAGAGTGACTACAAGAGATATATGCCAGGATAAGTTACGTTTTCTTGAACATCTGGATACAGCTGATTATCCTCTCGACCATATATGCCATTCTAAAAACAACAGGAAAGTTTTGGGAAAATTTAAAGATGAAGGCTGTGGGAAAATTATTCATCGTTTTGTAGGGCTGAGACCCAAGATGTAAGTTCTCGACATGGATGAAAGTGTAATCAAGAACATTAAAAGCATAAAGCGTAGCGCAATCAAGCAATACATCAACTTCCATAGCTATGTGGATTGTCTTAAAACCCAAAAGATCCTAAGAACTCCAATGAACCTAATCTTGTCCCAAAAATATAATGTTTCTACAGCTGAAGCTAATAAAATAGCCCTATCGCCACATGACGACAGGAGAGTTATTGCTGAGGACGGAGTATCAACATACGCGTACGGACATTATAGTGTTGCAAAAATAATGCAAGAGGAGAGCAACTTAGATTAGAAGATAATGGTGATCTATATAACCTAACCTACAGAATGAATAGTTACACAAGTGACATCTATCCTAGGACTCCCAAGACGCCTGAAGAAGAAAGAAGAAAAGAGAAAAATGGAGGAAGGCGTTAACTCTGCCATTAGGATTTCATTCTAAACTGGTCTAAATTATTAAAAAAGACATAATGAACTACAGCAAATCAAAGACATTATAAGTTAACTAAATGCATCAAAAAGCCAGTAAATACGTCCCAAAAGCCTCTAAATAACCCCTAAGAAGCTCTCAATTACTCCATAAAGTCACTAATGCATCCCTCAGAATACTAAATGTGTTGTAAAAGTCTCTAAATAAACCTCCAGACGCAACTGAATACATTAAAAGGTCATAAAATTTGCCCCAAAAGCCACCCCCCAAAAAAGCACCGAAAAGGTCTCTAAATACATCTCAAGAGCATCTGGATACACACAATGACGCAAAATGCACCTTAAAAACCCTCTAAATACATTAAAAGTCATTGAATATGTCACACAAGCCTCCGAATACATGGAAAAAGTGTTTTAAATACGCCTCAAAGCCCTCTAAGTTACTCGAAAAGCGTACAAACGGAGTGTTAAAAAACCCTCTAAATACATCTACAAGCCAGTAAATAGGCCCCAAAAGCTCCTGAATTCGCGAAAAAAGTCTCTAAATACCCCTCAAACCCTCTATATTACACCAAAAGGCCTATAAATACTGTCCATAAAACTCTAAATACACCAAAAATCTCTAAATTGCACCGAAAAGCATATAAATAGGGCTCAAGAGCACGCGAATACAAAAAAAAGTCACTAAATACACATCAAACTGTCTATATTACCCCGAGAGGCCTATAAATACTGTCCAAAAAGCCCTAAATACACATTTAGAAGCTCTAAAATGCATTCCCGCGCCACTAAATATGTCTCAAAGGCTTGTGATTTAAAACTGAGAAGCCGCCTTTTTACATCCCTAAGCCACTAAATACACCAGAAAGTCACTAAATGTATCCCAAAGAATGCTAAAAATAAACTAAATAGGACAATAAATCCTCTAAATACATAGATTGCGTACGGCTGCCATCTTGCCCTTTTGGGTCTGTTTCCAAACACTCCAAATTACCCTACTTACCGTAATTGTCTTCCTTTAGAGTTTCGATATGACAAGCATTGGTATTTGTAACCATTTTTATAAACTTTTTTTTTGCTCATTCAGCTTTACTGTATTAAAAATGACGGATACTGCTCCAATTACTGAACAAAACGTTTGACACCCTTTTCCCTCACAATATTCTATACTGTTTTGTTGCTCACATTTTATCTTAATGCAAGCTGGAAACGATCTGGGCCGGTAAGCTGTGGTATTTATTTAGTAATTAATAGTAAATATAGTAATAGTAAAATTAATACTAAATCATTTAACAATTAATCAAGTAATTAATCTCTATTGCATATATAAACGTGCAAAAGTAATGATGAGGTGAGGCCAGCAATTTCAGTATGTACCGTTTAATTACGTAAAAACCTTGTGAGTTATTCCGTACAAAACAGGTTTCACGTCAACAAACTGAGTCCTTGTACAACGTCTACTTGACAACAAGTTCTTTCCGTAGCGCGATTAACAACGGATAACTGACCTCAAATTCTTGTTGGGTATAATGGATTTTAAATATATTTCGCAGTCAAGAAACAAGCTTTGATGTGATTCAGATTTAACAATTTTGTTTCTTATTCAATTTCAAACAAAGACATAGAAATATTTACAAATATCCTTCATGATCAGCTTAAAATTGTGTACTACCAGAATATCCTATGATACATAACTTTAATTTTGGTACTCGAAATGCCCCAAATTACATCTAAACGTAAACATTTTGACCACCTTTTCAGCACGTTCTACAAAGTATATATCAAATTTTGAAACAGGGCTGGTAAGACTAACGTACGGTGCAGTTATAAGACACATATATACTGTATACCTGTGATTTAATTAAATTTTACAGGCATGCCCAAACATAATATACTTGCCTTCACATTTATAGCAATGTCAGCAAAATGAAGTCACAAATGTATACAACTTTTGTTTTCTTCTCATTTCAAAACATTATTTCATCATGTTGTGTTTTTAACTGTATTTATGCAACAACAACCTATAAATATACAGAAATACCAAGTACAGAGTACGCATTGAAAGTCATATACAAAGAATTTATTGATTTTGTTGCACCTATACAATTTTCTGTAGGCATTTGTTCCAAGGCACATTTGTTGATGATACTTTATGTTGATTTATGTGTTATATATAACTCGAAATTACCATAATTCACATTAAAGACTTCTTCTACATCAAAACAGAACACCACCTGTTCTTATGTTTTGGAAAATATTTGTAATAACCATGATACTCTGACACATTCATAGTAATTATAAGCTGCGCGACATCTACTGATGGCTACGTGTACTTAGTGTTTCATAACCCCCCACTGTGTGCCGCTATGATCGCACTCACTCTGCTTGCAGGCAGAACATTTGAACTGCAGTTCTGCATCTAGTAGTTTCTTCTTTATTTCTTTTTGGTGATAAATTAATAGTTTCTGTATCACAAAAATAATTAGCAGATAAGGAGAGGATTGCTTTCTATCCAAAAAGGAAATGCTGAGTATGCTTTGTAAAATATATTGTAGTAGCATTTAAATCTCTAAGGAACTAAAAAGGTGTTGATGAACATTTCCACTCTGATACTCGAAATTTTTCAAGAAAATTTCATAGTATGTCACTGCTACTTAAATGCAGCTTTGATGTTGTAAAAATCAGATTCAAAGACTTTTGTTAAAGTACCTTATTGTGATTGTGGTTATGACTAATGAAGTGCTTAGTTTAAGAGTTCAACTTTCACGGAATCTCCTCAGAAGAGCTCTTCATTCTCAATTATTTCGTATAACTACTAAACCTTGCGATAAGTTCTATTACCAATGCTACACATTTAAAGATTAGGGGATAAACTAAAAGATAAAAGAAGGATAAATCAGCATAGTTCAGGATTGTATTGACAGTATTAAAGTTAGAATATAAAAGGACATAAAACGCGAAAGAGAAAAAGGTCTTACTTAATCAAATTAATAAATACACTCTAAAATCTAACACTGAAATGAGGTTGGAGTTGCTATAGCACATAAATAAACAGCTGAAGTGTCACTTGACGTAAACATACTTATGTCAAACCCTGACAGTCCAAAAGGCAATTGGCATCTTACAAATTACAATTATACGGCAAACGTATATGAAACAATACAAAATAATTTAGCTCTAAGCATAACTATAATAAAATCATAGTTTTCATTCCATTTAATCTATTTTAACTTTAGTACCAGTAGTTAATATTATTAATATTTAACACAAATAAACTAATATGTAAACCCTTAAGTAAAACTAATCCTTTAACTATAACCTCAGATAATGTCCTACATTTAAAGTCCGTTAACTAAATCATACCTGTAGTGGCTTTACATGTCTTTTAAGATTGTGTTTCAATTATTACTATATTACTATTATATCCTTCTTTTATTTATTGTATTTACTAAGTTTTAAGAACATCAATAACTGATATACTTTATGTTTTCATTAGAAGATACTTATTGTCATATACATTTTCATTATTTTGTCTATGTAATATTTGGATAATCCTGAGCCAAGCGAATCAATTTTATTTCACAGACTTTAATTTTGTATTTAATACAGAGTATGGAAAGGAGGATTTGATTTATTTTTAAGTGAATATTACAGAACTTTATTTATAAGTACGTTAATATGTATTACTCTTCTTGGGTCTTGTTTAAATTTCTTTAACCTTTTTATTACTGTTGTGTATTTGTATGAAGTTGTTTACCCCCGATATCGTAATTATACATTCATGCATTTAGTGAGAAGTGATTTTTATGATTATGTTCAAATAATTTTTATTTTTGAATAAATCTTTTAGCACAAATATTCTAAGTGATAAGTTATTTCGAGATTGTAGTCCTTTATTTATGATATATCGAGATATATGTTTATTTATTATAACTTATTGATTAATGATAACAAATGTAATTACATGGTTTTATAGTTAACAGACTTAAAATGTACGACATTGTCCGAGGTTATAGTTAAAGGATTAGTTTTACTTAAGGGTTTACATATTAGTTTATTTGTGTTAAATATTAATAATATTAACTACTGGTACTAAAGTTAAAATAGATTAAATGGAATTAAAACTATGATATTATTATAGTTATACTTAGAGCTAAATTATTTTGTATTGTTTCATATACTTTTGCCGTATAATTGTAATTTGTAAGGTGCGAATTGCCCTTTGGACTGTCACGGTTTGACATAAGTATGTTTACGTCAAGTGACACTTCAGCTGTTTATTTATGTGCTATAGCAACTCCAACCTCATTTCAATGTTAGATTTTAGAGTGTATTTTTTAATTTGATTAAGTAAGACCTTTTTCGAATTCGCGTTTTATGTCCTTTTATATTCTAACTTTAATACTGTCAATACAATCCTGAATTTTGCTGATTTATCCTTCTTTTATCTTTTAGTTTATCCCCTAATCTTTAAACGTGTAGCATTGGTAATAGAACTTATCGTAAGGTTAAGTAGTTATACGAAATAATTGAGAATGAAGAGGACTTCTGAGGAGATTCCTTGAAAGTTGAACTCTTAAACTAAGCACTTCATTAGTCATAACCACAATCACAATAAGGTACTTTAACAAAAGTCTTTGAATCTGATTTTTGCAACATCAAAGCTGCATTTAAGTATTAGTGACATACTATGAAATTTTCTTGAAAATTTTCGAGTATCAGAGTGGAAATGTTCATCAACACCTTTTTAGTTCCTTAGAGATTTAAAAGCTACTACAATATATTTTACAAAGCATACTCAGCATTTTCTTTTTGGATAGAAAGCAATCCTCTCCTTACCTGCTAATTATGTTTGTGATACAGAAACTAGTAATTTATCACCAAAAAGAAATAAAGAAGAAACTACTAGATACAGAACTGCAGTTCAAATGTTCTGCCTGCTTGCAGAGTGTGTGCGATCACAGCGGCACACAGTGAGGGGGTTATGAAACACTAAGTACACGTAGCCATCAGTAGATGTCAGGCAGCTTATAATTACTATGCATGTGTCAGAGTATCATGGTTATTACAAATATTTTCCAAAATATAAGAACAGGTGGTGCTCTGTTTTGATGTAGAAGAAGTCTTTAATGTGAATTATGGTAATTTCGAGTTATATATAATACATAAATCAACATAAAGTATCATCAACAAATGTGCCTTGGAACAAATGCCTACAGAAAATTGTATAGGTGCAACAAAATCATTAAAATTTTGTATATGACCTTTAATGCGTATTCCCTACATGCAATTGCTGTATATTTACGGATTGTTGTTGCATAAATACAGTTAAAAACACAACATTATGAAATAATGTTTTGAAATGAGAAGAAAACAAGTTGTATACATTTGTGTCTTCATTTCGCTGACATTGCTATAACTGTGAAGGCAAGTATATTATGCTTGGGCATGCCTGTAAAATTTAGTTAAGTCACAGGTATAGAGGCTATACGTGTCTTATGACTGCACCGTACGTTAGTCTTATCAGCTGTGTTTCAAAATTTGATATATACTTTGTAGAACGTGCGGAAAAGGTGGTCAAAATGTTTACGTTTAGATGTAATTTGGGGCATTTCGAGTACCAAAATTAAAGTTATGTATCATAGGATATTCTGGTAGTACGCAATTTTAAGCTGATCATGAAGCATATTTGTAAATATTTCCATGTCTATGTTTGAAATTGAATAAGAAACAAAATTGTTAAATCTGAATCACATCAAAGCTTGTTTCTTGACTGCGAAATATATTTAAAATCCATTATACCCAACAAGAATTTGAGGTCAGTTATCCGTTGTTAATCGCGCTACGGAAAGAACTTGTTGTCAAGTAGACGTTGTACAAGGACTCAGTTTGTTGACGTGAAACCTGTTTGGTACGGAATAACTCACAAGCTTTCAACGTAATTAAACTGTACATACTGAAATTGCTGGCCTCACCTCATCATTACTTTTGCACGTTTATATATGCAGTAGAGATTAATTACTTAATTAACTGTCAAATAATTTAGTATTAATTTTACTATTACTATATTTACTATTAATTACTAAATAAATACCACAGCTTACCGGCCCAGATCGTTTCCAGCTTGCATTAAGATAAAATGTGAGCAACAAAACAGTATAGAATATTGTGAGGGAAAAGGGTGTCATAAGTTTTGTTCAGTAATTGGAGCAGTATCCGTCATTTTAATACAGTAAAGCTGAATGAGCGAAAGATAAGGTTTATAAAAATAGTTACAAATGCCAATGTTTGTCATATCGAAACTCTAAAGGAAGACAATATCGGCAAGTAAGGTAATTTGGAGTGTTTGGAAACAGACCCAAAAGGGCAAGATGGCGGCCGTACGCAATCTATGTATTTAGAGGATTTATTGTCCTATTTAGTTTATTTTTAGCATTCTTGGGGATATATTTAGTGACTTTCTGGTGTATTTAGTGGCTTAGGGGTGTATAAAGGCGGCTTCTCAGTTTTAAATGATAAGCTTTTGAGACATAATTAGTGGCGCGAGAATGCATTTTAGAGCTTCTAGAAGTGTACTTAGAGCTTTTTGGACAGTATTTATAGGCCTTTCGGGGTAATATAGAGAGTTTGATGTGTATTTAGTGACTTTTTTCCTGTATTCGCGTGCTTTTGAGCCCTATTTATTTTCTTTTCGGGGCAATTTAGTGGTTTTGGTGTATTTAGAGCTTTATGGACATTACTTATAGGCCTCTTGGTGAAATATAGAGGGTTTGAGGGGTATTTAGATACTTTTTTCGCGTATTCAGGAGCTTTTGGGGCCTATTTACTGGCTTGTAGATGTATTTAGAGGGTTTTTTAACACTCAGTTTGTACGGTTTTCGAGTAACTTAGAGGGCTTTGAGGCGTATTTTAAACCCTTTTTCCATGTATTCGCAGACTTCTGTGACATATTCAATGACTTTTAATGTCTTTAGAGGGTTTTTAAGGTACATTTAGCGTGTTTGGGTGTATCCAGATGCTCTTGAGACGTATTTAGAGACCTTTTCGGTGCTTTTTGGGGGGATGCCTTTTGGGGCAAATTTTATGGCGTTTTACTGTATTCAGATGCTTCTGGAGGTTTATTTAGAGACTTTTGCAACACATTTAGTATTGTGAGGGATGCATTAGTGACTTTATGGAGTAATTAAGAGCGTCTTAGGGATTATTTAGAGGCTTTTGGGACGTATTTACTGGCTTTTTGATGAATTTAGTTAACTTATAATGTCTTTGATTTGCTGTAGTTCATTATGTCTTTTTTAATAATTTAGACCAGCACTAGAATGTAATCCTAATGGCAGAGTTAACGCCTTCCTCCATTTTTCTATTTTCTTCCTCCTTCTTCAGGCGTCTTGGGAGTCCTAGGATAGATGTCACTTGTGTAACTATTCATTCTGTAGGTTAGCTTATATAGATCACCATTATGTTCTACTCTAAGTTGCTCCCCTCTTGCATTGTTTTTGAAACACTATAATGTCCGTACGCGTATGTTGATACTCCGTCCTCAGTAATCACTCTCTTGTCGTCATGAGGCGATAGGGCTATTTTATTAGCTTCAACTTAGAAACATTATATTTTTGGGATAGGGTTAGGTTCATTGGAGTTCTTAGGATCTTTTGGGTTTTAAGACAATCCACATAGCTATCGAAGTTGATGTATTGCTTGATTGCGCTACGGTTTATGCCTTTAATCTTCTTGATTACACTTCCATCCATGTCGAGAACATACATCTTGTGTCTCAGCCCTACAAAACGATGAATAATTTTCCCACAGCCTTCACCCTTAAATTTTCCCAAAACTTTCCTGTTGTTTTTAGAATGGCATATATGGTCGAGAGGATAATCAGCTGTATCCAGATGTTCAAGAAAACGTAACTTATCCTGGCATATATCTCTTGTAGTCACTCTATGGATGAAGGAGTCTGTATCAATGTACATGAGTTTTAGATTTTCAAGCCCGTAATACGGCAATAACACATCATAATGGTAACGATACATCAAGGTCTTTGAGATATCCAGCATACACTTCCCGATTTATATAGGTTTGTTGAGCACTATCTCCCGCGAATCCATGTGTACTGCAGCCAGATTAGGTCCATATATAGTTCGATCAATAAACGTAGGCTTAGCAACCAGCTTTTCCAATGTCTTCCAATCGGTAACAAGTCATTAATTAATTCGACTTCTTATATTCCCCATACTTTTTCCAAACATAGCATTGTTAAACATTTTGTACAGATCCTTCTCAAAATAATTGCTAGATCCTTGTCGTAGCTGGTTATTGATTTCGACATAAGGCTTTAACCAGCACTACTGTCGAAATTGTAGCACATGATGAACCTTTATCAGCTTTAACCCATGATCAAGGGCTTGCTTCAAGATCATGTTATGCACAACATAATTTGTTCGTGATCTTTGTAGACGAGTACTTAGGCTTGATACACTCAGGCAGGAATGGTAAATCATTATGCAGGTCATGAAGTTCTGTAGGATACTGAAAGTCCACTTCTAAAATTTAGCCATGAGGGTCATCCTCTCGTAGTGTTTCTAGGTTAATATCTGCAGGAGAAACCCACTCAAAACCCCCATAATAAAGGGCGTGGCACATTGCCCAACCATATTGTTTATTTGCTTCCTCGTACATTATATATTGACAGGGCTTACTTGAGTCATACTAGTTCATGTGGATGTTGTTAGCCTTCGCATACCGAAGAGAAACTTGACATAATCCTCCGCTTATACCTGATTTAACCATGAGTAGCGGATCGTAATCCTGTAGCAATTCTAGTTCAATTCCTGTATACAGCAGCATTGCATCTCACGTAAGCCCAGGAGTACTAAAATAATGTGCAGGATCAACTTTATGCGTTTTTAGGATCTGGTCTCTGAATGTCTCAAACACATCACTTAATAGAAGAACACCTGAAGTTAGATAGAGATCGCTATACTCTCCTAATGTTTTAATGTTGAGCTGTCTCCATACACTTTTTGCTGTTCCTACTCTCCATCACTAATTTCTTCTTTGTTCAGATTGTTGTAGAATGCCTCCCTCGGAGGAAGTTCTGTTTCATTTAAAACATCCCACGATGTAACGTAATCATAGGGGAAAACACCGTTACGTGTCATCAGTTTGATCTGCTCTGCTTCAAGGTACTTTAGGGTTTCAGGATGTGATGTTAGATTTTTTGCTAGTTTATCCAAGCTGGTACTAAGGAAGCGGTAGGTATCCACAAAGCGAAGTTTTATATTTCCAACCTACTTGCAAAATGATATGTAACTTTCCTCAGAGCTAGGAATATTTTCTACTCTATCGCTAGTACAGCCTAATTCCTTAACAATAAAATGGGAGTCATATCCACTCAGGTTATGTATGAAGACGGGAATATAATTAGGCGTTTTACAGGTTAGATTACACTGATTATGTAGACCTCCTCGATATTCTCCACTCATATGATCATGATCCCGTACTTTCCAATTATCTCCGGTAAATTCTTTACCACATACGTAGTACTCTGTGGAAGATTCGAATGATTTCTGCTGCTCATCTGTTAGAGTTATTGGAGCACCAGTTCTATATACAACATTAATCTTCTTTGCGAGAGAACTTACATACTCTATAAACTTCGAAGCAGCATCATAACCACGATATATATAGGGTTCTGTAGGAAGATCAGTCTTTAAACTTTCAGTTGTAGCTGAGGGTTTAACATATACACAGAATCTCATAGGAATATTCTTCTGATATGGAACTGTACAAGTCGTTTCGGGATTAGAAGAACACCCGTGATAAGGAGTAAGAATGCTTTCAAAGTCAGAATAGATGATACAAGGTAATTTCAGCATCCTTTCATAATTCTTGAATCTAACAATAGATTTCTCCTTAGCTGGCATAACAATCTTAGCAACTCCTTGTTGGCTACATATTTGTCTATGTTCATTTAACCTCTCAACTCCTCCATTTCGATCTTCAAAGTGCGCAAAACAGCGTTTGCAGATGTAGATCTTTCCCCGACGTGTAGTTTTTTGTTGATGAACAAGTCTCTCGAAATTCTTTATATAGATGTAATGATGACGTCAAGCTGCATCACTTAATAGAAGCAGGTCACGATGGTCAGACATTTCTTCATCGATAGCATTCATAGGAAACACTTAATTTTTCTCATCCAGTCCAAAAACATTTATAGAGATGTTATTTTGCATTCAAATTTAGGAATATCAGTCAAGCCCGTAGGAAACGAGACGCAGGTAAAGTCATATCTCTCTTGAAGATCCTTAGATTTGTTAACACGATGAGGATTCCTTGAATGAATTTGGCAAGTATGGCGTACATGAAACATTTTTCATCCTCATTGTTCTGTGGTTTTATGCAGGCTTCATTCGCTTTTAAAGATGGCGGTAGAGGGATGTAACTGCTTCCTCTTAGCGCATTACTCCTATTAATTCTAACTCGAATCCCGTCAAAAGCTAGTAAAGCCCAGTTGCTTCCCTTAAGTTGACTTTGCTCCATTTCAGTACAAAGTTTCTCGAATTTGCTTTCCAAGGTGGTGTACAAGTCACTTTCCATATATAGTGCTTGATTTTGCGTTTTGAAGGCTTTATCAGTAGTATCTCCAACCGCATTTACAAACTGACATTCAGTCGTGATGTAACATTTAATACTTTTATGAATCCTTAGCTCCTTCTGAATGACTTGAATTATCTGCTGCTTCGATTATTGGAGATACGTAGACAGATTTTGGCGTGTACTACGCTGTATGAAATATTATTTCAGCCGATCTTAAAAAGCTGTCTCGTATTCAATGACAGCATCTTCATCAGGAACCAGTAACAGTAGTTTATGTTTAGTAGGCTTAATCTTGATTTCTTCTTCTACCACAACGTTCTTGATGCGCATCTCTGCGATGTTCAGTGCCATAAACCACTCTACAATGCTTTACATTCGTAATATTGACCGCATGCCGGTTCATGTCTTTTTATGGAAGCTCTTCAGGAAACACTTCCCACATTTGCTACACTTATAGTCTGGTATAACATTTAAAAGAGATTCCATCATTTTAGTGTTCCACATCGCAGCACTAAGCCGCTTAATTCGTGGGTGAATATGTCGCTCAGTAACTCTTTGATACACTTTTCACTTCTCTTCTACACCTTGATTACTTATCAACACTTCGTTATACTCGGACTTCACTGCAGGAGCTGATCCATTAAGCTAGAAACACACTAGCGCAATGACATCTATTCTCGATTAAGCTCTACTTATACAATTATGGCTAACCTAAAAGTAAACTTTCTCATCCCCACCACCAGGGTTCGAAGACGGCGCTACTATCGGAGAAAAAAGGAATTAGAAATTCACGAGTAATACCTCTACCATGATTATAATTATCTAGGACCATCATGATCAAAAGCAGCATCATCGTCATCGTATCAAATCCATTTACCATAACTGCATGATTAAAACAAAGGGAAATAAAAAAGAAAATATTGCAGCCTCCATTGCTCCCACCCCACCCCTACCACTCCTACCATCCCTACCATCCCTTAAAGATTTTCTGCCACCTCCAAATGTTTAAGCAAACTGGTTTCGTTGTACTTCACCCAAACCCAGGTATACGCAGGACAGGTGACGTCACGTACAATTGGAGACAGAATGTCTGGCTTTCTGCGACAGGTTTCAACATGCATCATTTACGTATGAGTATACATGAAAACTCCGAAACAGCCAGTATTGCAAGCATCAGCATAGAAGTATTCTAGGAAAAGTATCGCAAACCAACCCTCTTCAATGTTCAAGGATGTTCTATTCACAGATATTCAGAAATTGCTCAATTAATATTACTTAATCTATAAATTTCGATTTTCATAAGTTGCACAGTAAACAGTAACGCACATCATTTACAACTCATTAGCTAATCCAGTTTCAAAGACATTCCTATATCCCATTCTTCTTCTTAACCGCTTCCATCCGTCCCCTCTTATGCAAGTTTTACTCATTTTTATATAAGTTTGAGCAAGCAGTTTAATTTAGTTAAGCATGTTAGCATAACGTTGGAGAAATTATTGTATTCTGAGGGTTTCAGAGGGGCCAAAATATTTAAGGCTTTTAGTCAATTTTAACAAATTTCTGCATTACAGGTACTTATTTATTGATTTTTCTAGTTTTTAAGACTAATTTCAGCTTGATGACAAGCCTAAAATATGCATATCTCGAGATTTATTTAAAATATGCCCAAAGAGATTCAAACCGAGGTCCTAGATTCGTAAATTACCATTTCAACAACTATTCTGGACTAATGAATATATTTGTACCTTATTTCATCGCTCTAGACCCACTGCTTACATATATATTAAAATAAACCAATTCAGGACTCGAACCAAGGACACTTGGTATCTGGCGTAAAGCTAGTGGACGCGCTTTCACAGTATGAAATTAATAAGGTTATAAGAACAAAAGAGGTATTGATATGTGCGAGAGTCTATTCCAGGACCATTGGTAAGGTTAAAGCTACCCTTTAGGATACGATGCTTTATTATAGATTCATTGGCGTTTATTAAATTTCGATATCTTGAACGATTCAGTAGATATAGACTAAAAACTAGTGGAGAAAAAGAACCGTGCCATCAGGGTGGTGGGGGAGCCTGTGACGTCATATATGGCGCGTGTTATGGATCTAGCGGCATTTTTAAGGAAAAAGAGGTGTGACAATAAGATTGCATTGTAATCCAATTAGAGGCATGTCTTTGAGAGATTTTAACATGCTGAGTCCATTCTGTGACGTCATTTAATGCGCCTGTCATTGAGGGGTGTGTCTATGAGGTTCGTTTTGGTCGCGTACCATTTAGGGGTGTGGCTGTGACGTCATTTATGGCGCGTGTGAGACGGCCCTGGCTATGATATCATTTAGAGTTGGCGCGTGGTATAGGGGTGTGGCTATGACGTCATTCTATGTAGTAATGTGCCGCGTGAGAATGTCTATTACCTAACTGATCATAAATCAGCACTCTAAAGTTTATTTCATCGCTCTGGGCCCATCGGTTTCGGAAATATTCAAATTTTCCGATTCGGGACTCGAACCAAGCACCCCTCTGCTACGTACCTCTAGGATATGATTAACTAGGATTATTATTACCAAATAAGGTTTATTTCATTGCTCTAAAACCATTGGTTATGGAGATATTCAAGTTTACTTATTCAGGACTCGAACCAAGGAACCTAGGTATATGAAAGAATATCAGTAGATGCTCCTTAACGCTATAATAGTTATAAAGTTTATCCAAAGTCGCTATCGTTATTAGTTTTGGAGTTATAAGAATCATAAGTGTACCGATTTGCGCGGATTCGAATCAGGACCCATGATAAATTTCAGTGGAGGTTTGAAAGATGCGCCCTGTTATTAGAAACTGATTAGAGTTTATTACACCGCGATATCTTGATTGGTTCAGGAGATAGAGGTGAAAACGTGGAGTAGAGAGATTATCAGCCTATTATTAATTGATTACTGAGGCGTTAATTTAAGGTGGGGTGTGAAAAAATGTGTTCAATTTAATGCCTTATTAAACAATTAGAGGCCGACAAAGGGATATGATAATTGGATTTAATCCCTTACCAACTGTCGGCATCTCTTTGTCGGCATGCCGACAAAGAGATGTCATAATTGCTTATCAGATGTCGGCATCTCTTTGTGATTACAAACATACATAATCTCTCTACTCTTATGCTATATCGAATCCGAAATAGTAGTACCGTTGTAAGTTTGGCAGTACTTCACTTTAGTGTGAGCCATGTTCAATTGTTGCGATCTACCATTAAATTGCTTTCCCTATAGTTGTAAGATGAATCAGAGTAGAGCTATTTAGGAGATTACTTCTAACCCTCCCCTTCCCTCCGAGTACAAAAATTCCTTTTTCTTGCAATCTTT
>CM060951.1:62632259-62694759 GCA_030765055.1 Mantis religiosa | reverse complement strand
CTCTGATATGCTTAACGTTGAAGGGCTTAAATGACAAAAAAAAGTCATATCCCGACTAATCATTGAGAAATACATTGAAAATACAAAATAAATAAAAATACACAACTACATTGTTTTCAGTCAGTGAGATACTGAAGTTTACTTTGTATTTAAACATTAACAATACATGCCTAAATGAAGTTGATGATAATTTCCCTGTGGTATTGTTGATCACCCAAAGCTAGCTGAAGGTTTTCAGGAACTTCAAGCTGAAGTCACTTGTGAGTGTATGTTCGGCAAATAGTGAGCAGATGATGAACGATGAGAGTAGAATCACCAAAGTACATTTAGGAGGAAGTTCACGGGACAGAATGTAGGAATGAGTAAACGCAGTGTGACCAATGCCCCAATCGGGCTATTACTACCTGGTCTCGGCGAGTTAGAGCTCTAATACGTTTATGCCCGATTTCACCAACGGATGTTAAGACTTAACACGTGTTTATCAATAGTTAAAACAAAAATTGCATGTCACCAACAAGTGTTAGCGCAACACTTGTGTTATATATCTTGTTAAACTAACAAGCCAAATTTCTGATGTTAAGTCCTTAACAATTGTAAATAGTCAAGTTGGAGAGCATGAACTCAGCTGTTGATGTCGATTTGCTATATTTAAGACCGTCTAAATGGCATTCGATAGAGTATGGCCTATGAGGAGAAATGATTTTGAGGAACTATCCGAAGAAAATTTTTACGGAGTTATAGACTGTCGAAACATGTTGCTATGAAGTTTACTGCGGAAGTACAAGAGAGGTTAGAACACGCATCGAAAGGAACATGGCGTTCTCGCCTTTGCTTCAAGTATCAATAACCTTGCGATTTTATAATTCACTGAATTATGTGTATAATACATTGTCCACCTCCAGTCTTGAAACGTTCAAGTCACTTGCCCTTCTTCGCTCCTCGTTTTAAATTTACGTAATACTGAGAGCATGCATCGAAAGGAATATGGCGATCTCGCCTAAGCTTCAAGTATTAATTACTTTACGATTTTGTAATTCACTGAATTATGTGGATAATACACTATCCACCTGCCGTCTTGAAACGTTCAAGTCACTTGTCCTTCTTCGCACCTCGTTTTAAATTTACCTAATAATGAGTTAGAATATACATCGAAAGGAATATGTCGATCTCGCCTTTGCTTCAAGTATTATTAATTTTGCGATTTTATAATTCACTGAATTATGTGCGTAATACACTGTCCACCTCCCGTCTTGAAACTTTTAAGGCACTTATTCTTCTTACCACGTTTTAAATTTACGTAATACTGACAAGTTGTTTGGTGCTTGTAACAGTGGCACATGCATTTGAATTAAATTCGTTTCCAATATTTTCCCCGCGACATCTTTCTCTTTTACATTCACTGCATCCGTCCTCTTATTTTCCACGATATCCTTACACTTCGTCACCATTTCAATTAACAATCCTTTCTCCGTCGATGAGAAATTTGTGTCACGGCTTTATTTATGATTTTGTTCATCCGCCATCTGTGCAGACGAAAATGAAAACAAAAGCGCATCGCAGTACGCTCAGAAAATAATACGATTCATCCATAGGCTTCTATAGTTGTGATATTTAAAAGTTTCTTGGCGTTAACACAGGTTTGTTAACATTTTCAGAAAACAGGTTGGTGAAATGCAAGAAATTTAACATTAGTTTTAGCGTTGTGACAATTGTTACGTTACATTTGTTAACGTCGATTTTAATATCTGTTGGTGAAATCGGGCATTAGACAGATTAGGCATTGGACAGACATCATGCAATTTGCTATTGGAAGTAGTTGTTCAATCTGTCTTCCATTGTGTAGGATAAGTCTTTTAAGATATCGTAAATAGTCTTCATATGAAAGCTTAAGATCTGGAAAGTCTGAAGGACGCTGGTAGCTTCTTTTGCGGCTGTATCGGCAAGATTATTACCTGGTACGTTGCAGTAAAATGGTATCCACGTCAAAATAAGTGTTTTTCCTGATGAAGTAAAGCTCTTCCAATTTCACTCGTAGATTCTATATTCTATAATATTCTTAAATACAGAGTATTAAATCAAACTTTCACCTTTCAAACAAACATCTAAGGCCTCCTGTACCTCAAGTGAGGTTGTGACCCATCTACTGATACATATTGCAATACCTACTTCATTTACCTGCATTATACTTAACTTTACCATTTATATGAATTTCGGTTTCCTATTGTTACTGACAACACCCATACGCATTTGGCTTGTTTTGTTTGTTTTTAATGTTTGCACTAAAATAAATAACATATTGATCGCAGAAGCATTCATTGTGACGGCACAAAAATAATATAATGTTCATTTACAGTTTTAATTTTCATAGATAATAATTGATTTAAATATATATCGCTTAAGCACCCAGTTTACTTTAACTTATTCATATTCAGTTACTTATCTTTCATTACTTGTTATATTGAATTGTTATATCATTTGGAATTATTTCCTATTTGAGAGTAATTTAAATATATCAGCATTGGTATTGCTTGTAAACATATCGTTGTAAGCAGATTCTATTTTCTTTCGTGTTACTGCTTTTTAGTTGCTAGTTATGAAAATTTATAGATATGCATTACTCAAAGTGAAATTATGTGCATTTGTGATATTTTAAATTATACTTTTTGAGAAACAATCATTTTATACTCCACGCAATTCTCAAACAAAGAACTAAAAGCCTTCTTTGCTTATAACAGTAATTATATTCAGAATGAATTACAAGGATTATGTAAATCCGTTTTATTCTTGTAGTAATTATTTATGAAATTAAATTAGGTATTTTACAAAGCATATCTGTGAGAAAGATGGCTATTCAGTGCTGGAAGAATTATCAAAATCTATTGAGTGATTTATGAGATCACACTACATACATTCACCTCCACACACGTTTTGTCTTTATAATAGCAATAGTAATATAGCAAATAATTCCAGTCTGATGCATTCATGATTTGTACTCATAAAGAAACTTATGATATAAAATTTAAAGTTCACTGACTCTTCATGGAAATAGGTTATTAGAAGCATTAGTAAAAGTACCCTTATCATACAAGTACCCTTATCCTTAGCAACAGTTTTTGGGAGCGGAGAATTAAGGAGGCTTTGGCTATTTCCTCCGAGAGGACGCGCTTAGTCGTGATGCTGGATTTCAGTTCAGCTCCTCTTGTAAACCGGCCTTAAAATTGAAATCCGTCGACTTAAGAAGTACAGATCAATACAGCTTGATAATCAAGTTAAGTAGTTACGTTTCTTTGACCCAATTAATTTTCTATATTCACGCCATCTCCTCACCTGGCATTTAATGTACTGAAGACAGTATTTTGTTCAGTAATGGCAATTTTGATAGTGTTTTGTCTTTATTTATATTTGTGTATATATCCAGTGACTCACTTGTGGTTATAACATGTAATAAATATCATGATGATGGGAGAGATGAAAACGTCGATTTCTAATCGCCTTTCCACCTGGCTAGCTTCTCGAGAACCACTTGAGCATATTCGTCGCTAGGAAAGCATCAGGTCTTATCTTACCCTTATCATTTTTTTTTTAAATTTACGTCCTCCAACGTTGTCATAACGGACGGTGAATGAATTAGGTGAAATGATGCTCAAATGAGTCCAGGGTCCATGGAGCTTGCAGTTACCCAACATTCATCTTGAAGGATAATTGAAAACCCCGGAAAAATCTATCCAGGTAACTCACACTGACCGAGATTCGAACTCGGGACCTCTTAAACGTAACGCAGACACGCTACTACCATCTACGCTACCGAGGCGGGCATATGTAATTAAATTTGCCGAAATTCAAAACTACATATATTAGAAAGTAAACCGCCCTTTAATTTACATCATTTTTAAATTATGCATGTTAAACTCGACATAGAATCAACCTGCGAGATCCACGATTTGCAAGTTGTTTCATGCATAAATATAGGCAGAGAGAGACGGACAGGGGATAGAAAGACAAATAAAAGAATTTCTCAGTACCTAAAAATAGTCCCATCCACAGTAAAATTGCAAGGGACGGTAGAGTTCTTTTCATCCATACACGCATTCGGTTCGTGGAAAAAGTGTGACGTATCTTTAACTGTAATTTAGTTGGTGATAAAACGAGAAGTCTGCTTTATCATAGGTATTTTATCAGCAATACACGTGAGAGATATCATACAGAAACGATGTTAACGTTCCGCTGCGTTTGGAATCATGAAAACAAAATCTGAAGCTTTTATCTTTAATATATTACGAAACTATATAACGGTATCCTTAAGAGTTGAGACCTACTGTAAAAGGATATTTATTTACCTACATGTATCAACAACTAATAGTGAAAATGTTAGTGATCTCACAATGACACATGTGTGGTAATAAAGTCAAAATGCTTATGTTTTATTTCAATCAATTGATTACAGTCATTGCAGTTCTATAGCACAGATTGACTATGCTGTTTGTTGTACATTAAATGTTTCCTTGCTATGAATAAAATGTTCCCTGATTGTCATCGAAATGCTTAACAAAGATATTGCATGTATGAAGGGAGTAACAAAAGGCTATATTGGCGGTAACAAAACCTTGCAGAAACTTTCCTTGCATTTGAACTACATGAACAAGGTTTATTTCTTGTTAAAACTACTTCGTCTATAGTTCCTGTTATGATATACAAGCTAGAATGTCAATTAAATGTTTTACGACAGTAGTTGTAACTCCACAACAAAGTCACGTACTTTATAGTACTGGGAAGAGGTTGTTGTGACTGCTTTTGGTTCCCAGGTTTACGTTGTTGTGGTCGTATTTTATCACGAAGTTTGCTTATTATGTTCGCTTCATTTCTTGAGGTAATGCTGAGCAGCTCTGGAGTTTAGCTACATTGATAGCTTACAGATACTGTGTAGTATCAATATTACAGTTCCGCATACTACATTTACTAAATATATGTTGAAGAATAAAGAAGATACCAAAAGAATGGGAAATAGCTAAAGTTATATCTATCTTTAAAAAGGGCAAAGAAATTAATGCAAAAATTATAGAGGTATACACCTTTTAAATAAAATATATAAAATATATACTCGAATTATAACAACTAGGGTGAAAATAATAGCTGAAACACATATTAGTGAAGAACAACATGGATTTAGAACAGGCAGAGCATGCATAATGTCTTTACAATAAAAAAAAATATTAGAAAAATGAAGAGAATTTAATCTTGAAACCCATCTAGCATTTATAGATCTAGAAAAAGCGTTCGACAAAGTTAACCGGTTATTGTTATGGGATAAAATATGTAAAAAGGGATACCCACTACGCTTGGTTAAAATTATTCAAAGCCTATACAGAAATACGAAATTGCTAATGGAAATAGAAGGAAAAATAACAAATGAATTTGAAATAAACAAAGGATTGAAACAAGGATGTAGTCTATCTCCAATTCTTTTTAATTTATATATAGATGAAATAATAATAGAATGGAAAAAGGTAGTGCATGAGGGGATTAGGCTAGGACAAGGAAGAGCAATAAACGCTCTTCTATTTGCAAATCATGTAGTTTTAATCTTTCACAAGGAAGATAGACTACATAAAGGAATATATCAATTAAACCAAATTTGTAAAAAAATATGATATGACAATCTTAAAGAAAAAAACAAAAGTAATGGCATTCCAGGGAAAATACCCAATAAGGAACAAAATTGTAGTAGAGGAAACTATAACAGATCAAGAATCGCACTTTCAAAACCTTGGCTGTGATATAACCTATGAATCGGAAAATCAAGATATAAGGAATAAAATACAAAAATTCCAAGCAGTTTGCAGAACAATTAAGAGAACCCCCAGGAATAAAGCAAGGAAAGAAACTCATATAAGATTCTACAAAGTGATGGTAATCCCAATACTAAACTATGGAAGTGAGGCATGGATAATAAGGGAAAAGGAGAAGAGTAAAGTACAAGCTGCTGAAATGAGATTCTTACGATCAATCAAAGGATGTACAAGAGAAGATCATATTAGGAATGAAATTATTAGAAAAGAATTAGAAGTACAACCGTTATTAGAATAAATCCAAAGACCGTAGGTTCGGAGACCTACAGGAAGAGGAAGTGGTTCACTCAGAGCATATCAACCTGTCATGCACCGCCGAGACACCCGCCCACACTTCTACCCTGAAAAAGACCACCAGATGAGATAATATCAGTCTCTCTTATTTTTCTCTTCTAAGTTAATATTCAAATATGACAGTAGATACCGTTCATTTAGGAAGCTGCTTCATCACGCAGAGGCAACGTGATCGAGTTCCACCTCGAACGTAATTATTTGTGTCGGTGTAAGTGTGTATGTGTGAGGTAGAACATGTGTACAGAAAAGTCAAGCAGAGCTATAACGAAACAGGAAAGAAAGAAAAACAGGACAATAAGAACAATTGTGATTAACGAATCTTTCATCAATCGTGAATTATTCGTGAACTCTTCAAAATGGACGATGTCAATGTTTTATAGTTTTAGACAGTTTTCTTTAATTTAAAATCCGAAAATATTGTTACTGTTTTTATATTTGTTGCTTTAAACTTATTTAAAATTATTTAAGAAGAAATCCTTATGAATTGTTGGAAGTGTTTGCGAAAGTAGATGAGATTAAGTGAATGAAAAAGCAAGACGTGTGATAAAGCGAGTTAGGAATAGAAAGGAATCAATAATGTTAATTTGTTTTAACGAAGTTATTAGAACTTTAAAATTATTTGAAATAATATTTGAGTACTCTATTGTTCAAATTAAGTTTAAAGGTAGAAATTATAAAAATAACCAAATTTGGCATGATTGTACTGGTTGCTAGGAATGGCGTGTCCAATAAGAAAATGTTTAATTGGCATGGTGACGGTAAAAATAACTAAATTTCGTTTAGTAAGAAGAAAGCATCACTCAGTGTCAAGATACCACAGAGAACAGGCTTAAGTAAATACGATGCAAGTTCTTACAACGTGAATGGATTGTAAAATATATGTCATACAATATTATGTAATCTAAGGACGTGGATAAAGTTATTTGTCAACCTACTTTACGACGCGTATTGTAACTTTTAATACAGTATTAAAAGGTTGGATTACTTTTAATTTAAAATAAGTTAAATTATTTTTCAATTAATAAGAAAATTATATCTTTCAGACCTCTGCCTTAGACCACATCTGAGGCCAATTATTTTCATGCATCGACTGTAGCAGCTACGGGGAACTTCTGGAGAAACTGTTACATCATAAAACATCTGGATGTCTGGACGTCTTCTCAACACGTGGCTTAAACTTCAATCCACTCTATGAATAGGAAGATTCATCCCATAGCCATTGGAAATTCACTACAAGTATCACTGCAACATGACGCAGAATAATACTTTGAAAATCAACATATTGGAATTTCGCTATGATGTTTGTAATCAGGCCAGGCAAAAAGAGGTCCATAAGTATGAAACAGAGTCAACTGCAATAAACGAAAGGAAGAAATGTGCATTGCTTTCTGGATGTAGTTAATAATCTTATACAAACAGTACATGCAGTACATTTCAGAGACGTAAGATGATAAATTCAATAATAAGTCTATTCGTTTTACATACTAATAAAGCAAACGTTTCATGCGAGGAAAATCGAATTAACTTGCACGTGCAGGAAAGTCGAAAACTCTGTTCTCACTAAGACAAAAAATGTCACATTGCTGATACTCCATGTCGATAATGTTATTTTGAAAAATAAGCAATGTTTCCGCACAATAAAAGAGTGTATGAAATTTGTGAGTGGAGATCACATCTACGTATATTAAAAAGGAGATTGCCAAACTTGCTAAAACTTGTCACCTGCAAAAATTGATATTTTTCAGTTGTAATTTACGTCCTCCAACGTTAAGTCATATCGGACGATGAATGGTGGAATGGGTGAAATGATGCTCAAATGATCTCGGGGTCTATGGAGCTTAGAGTTACCGTACATTCGTCTTTCAGGATAAGGGAAAACCCCGGAAAAACCTTATCCAGGTAACACACCCTGACCAGGATTCGAACTCGGGACCTTTTGAACGCGAGGCAGACATATTACCACCACGCTACCGAGGCGGGCTACATTTTTCAGTCTTAAACTGTAACCTGATCTTTAAAGATACATATTTTGTAATTTAGTCGTAACAAATATATCAAATATAGCTATAATTTTAATAATGGCACTATATCTGATATTTTATGCACGAAAAAGCAAAAGAATAAATAAGTAAATAGTAAAATAAGTAAGCAAATAAATAAAATTCATAGCTTATTACTCATACACTGTTTTGAGTAAACCTAAACCATGTTCGAAGTTTTACACTAAACGTTTGTAATTTAGTGTGCTCTAGCAGCATAAGAGAAAAATTGGACCACTTTTTCCAAAGGACCCACTTTTTGAAAGTAACCTTAATATGGACGACTATATATTTGTTAGTAGAAAATTGACTAAAGGAGTATGCTATAAAATAAGGTCGAGTTTATCGGGTCCAAAATTGGAAAATTCTTCATAGCAAACAAGTCCGTAGTAATAACTCCGATCTTTGTACATACTTTAAGACAGCAACCTTCTATAAACACAGTTCACAATTTAAAACTGCGTCAACGTTGTCCAGGGGTCTATAAAATTAGTTTGATTATAATGCTACATGACCCTATGCTATAACAAATACCACCCATCATGAGTTCCAAACATAAAATATTTATGATACCAATACTTTTTTCTCAAAATATTGTTGCGTATATGGTCTGAACAAGATTTGGGAAATATTTTAAATATTGTAATTCATTTCGTGGTAAGCTCTGGGTTTTAGCAGGAAGTAACAAGTTAGGACAGGTTGGAGACTCAGTGATCAGTGTAAGCAGTGATATTGACCTGCCAACTCATATGTGTTCTGTTAAATCGGCAGAAAAATTAAGAAGAGTCATTTTTGGGTTGCACCCTCTGTGAAGAACCGCTGAGTCGTATGATAGCAGACATTTTGGAAGCCATTTCTATTTAAACGATTACAGACAGTAAGCAAGGGTTAGTCGGATCATAGTTAGTCAGATCGTGGTTAGTTAGTCAGTCATCAGTCAGTTAGTAGGTTAGATCATTGGATGCTGCTACTTTAGTCTCATCATAGAATTGGTGAATACTTCTACAAAACTCAACTCATCAAAGTGAACCAACAACCCTTTGTTCAGAACCTTGCACCACACTACATAAAAGGTAATATTTATTTATCATGTATTAACTGATTCAATGTCTGTCTTGATTGCACCCTTTATTTCTTCAAGATAAAGGAGAGCTTTGTTTGAATTAACTTCCCCAATCTTTAAAATGTACTTGTCAATGTTATGGGGAACCCATAACTTTAATTTAACCCTACTCATGTCTCTAACCTTTGACCTGTTTAGCTCTGCCATCTCTCCATTAACCTTTCAGTAGCTACACCCCTAGTTGTGGATTAGATTTGTAAGTCCTTCACCCCCTTACAATCCTGGTTTGCAACAATATGAACTAGAAAAGAAAACAAGCGTTTTAGATAGATCAATCTAAATTATATAAAATTGTTTTAAAATCGTTTTTTTCCTTCTTTCCATTTATAGATAGGGATCACATTATGATCCAGGCATACTGATGTTTCCCCTGTTATGATAGGAGCTAACCTGACATTCTTTTGGAAAAGTAGAAACTGTTTCAATAGGAAGATAGTAATAAAAGTAATAAGTAATAGTAACTGTATTATTATTACTATCATCATCCTGCTGCTCAGAACCTTACCCTGGCTTTATCTTTGTTAATAGAAGCTTCTCAGAAAACGCACTGATTATTCTCGTAAGAGTGAGAGGAAAATGTCGAAATACTGTGTAGGGTATGATAAGAGGAAATAAAATTTCATGTAATATTCGACATATTACTTTCTCCTTTAAGCACTTCTTGAATTGAAAACAGCAAAACTCACATTTGAGAAGAAAGTAAGAAGTAAATGCTGAGACAAGGTAACAAAAGAAATAATGGATGACTTTACTCTTCGATCAGAACTGTCACAGAGAAAATATTTCGCAAAGTTAGCAGAAGTTAGTCCTATGTCATCACATTATGCTGAAAGTTTTCTAACGTTTTTTTTACGTTCTTTCAGCAATTTGTCACTTAAGCTTGGAATTATAGGACTGCAAATATTATTCTTTTCTATCCAGGTTTGCTTGCAGTGAAAAACAAATGGTAGTATATATATTTAATTGAATTTTAAATTCAGTCACAACCTATTAAAGGACAAGAGGAAAGAGACCTAAAATACAAAGCTCAGAATATTCTACAGGAAATTGGTATGGGATCGACATGACTAGATAAAAAAACAGAAGTGGGATTTTGGAAAGAGGTCGATGAATGCATAAATAAAGAATATTGAAATAGAGAATAATAATAACAAAAAATCTCTGAAGCTATATAGAATATTGTAAAATAATTGGGAAACAGAAATGCATTGAAATTTGTGACAAAATACAGCAGAAAGAGAAAGATTGACGCCGTTTACACTAAAGAAATATGTTTAAATGCAATTCGGAATGAATATTAAGGGGAAATGGCCTAATTAAGAGAAATAGGCAGCACTTGTTATTGCATTCTACAAAGTAAATAAACTAAATCTTTAAGAGATGAATTTCTTTTATGTAATTTGAAAAACCTTTCAATCTAACCAACAGATAGAAGAGTTTTGAATTTAAAATAAGAGAAAAACAAAAAAATTGCAAATTCGGGGTCTTGATAGGGTATGACAGTATGGAAAATAGACATAAAAGATCATTACAGTGGTCATAATATTGTATGAATGTAATTGAGATATTTAAGGATATCCAAAAATTTAGATTCTGTAATACGTCATAATTGGGCCTTATCATGAATTTAAATAAAAGGGGAATGAACTACTTAAATGGAGGTAAGTTGATAAAATAAAAGAATATTATTACTAATAAATTATCATACATTTTGTAATCAAATACATTCATGGAAGCGTTGGTAAACTAAATAAGGAAAAACTAAAAGCTAAGTTTTTACAACCTTTAAAGCAACTTTAGCATTTAATTAATATGTTCAAATAAGTGGACAGTGTTATCAATTTTTTTCCAAATTCTTTTAATCTTCGACCTTGAAGAAACTGCAAAATATCGTATCTGAATTTTCATGTGTGAAAAACTTGCTATTTAGTTCTGTTAGAGAAACCTATGCAAATAGCGTAGTTTGGCGGTTGTATTGCTAACTTACTGTAATGTATAGTAATGGAATATAGAGCAATTTGTTTCATTGGCATTTTCCTATGAACGGTTTACTTTCCTCTGGTCTAATCAAAAGACGGTTAGCCCATTTTTGCGGGCATCCGTTTAAGTGCATCACTTCTAATACAGACGAACTGGTGAGGAATGATTACACTGGGCAACAAAAAAATCATTTTGTAATGTTTCGAGCACTTCATGAGGCAATTCCTACTAATTTTTGGTTGAGAAAAACAAATATGACAATGAAAAATTTGTATTAGCTCTAGTTTCTATGATATACACAAGGTGGAAGTATTATTACATATTAACGGATTTAGAGAAAAGGATACATTATAATTACATACATGCTAACAACAATGAAAGTGCATTTGATTTTTTAACTGGTAATTACATGCTAAGAGTTCTAAATTGCTGGAAAAATACTTCGCAGATAGTCGTGTCTGAAGAGAATCATGTGGTGGCCTATTGACTTCGTCGTCTTTTAACTTTCTTCTTGTGATGGAGTTCCGCAGAATCCCTATAGAAAGACCAACAGTAGTCCACAAGCATTACTTCATTTCAACGGCCCTGATATCTTTGTTCCATAACAGAAATGTCCTGATGGAATCTTTCCCCGTGTTCGTCACTAACAGCTCCAAAACTAGGAGTGGCCGCACCGTGGCTCAATGGTTAGACCGCTTGGCTCTCACCAAGGCGGCCCGGCTTCTATCCCAGGCAACCACAAAGTGACATTTGTGTTGGACAACACGGCGCTGTGGCGGGTTTTCTCCGGGACCTCCGGTTTCCCCCGCCATCTCATTCCACCGGTGCTCCATCTTCATCTCATGTATCATCAGTGTCACCGCCTGCGGTGCCGTATGTAGTAAAAGTGGGCGTTAAACACTACACACACATTTTCCACAACTAGGAGGGAAAAAAGTCTAGGTGGGAGTGTAGAAAATGGATCTTAAGGGACATGTTGCATCCGAGGTTACGGTATTTTTGCAGGAGCACTGTCACCAAATGCTTGTAGCTGTCATCTCTTTTGTTTCCTAAAAAAATCCATGAGCACCCTTGAAGTCTTCCCAAGCTTCCGTTTGTTTCCCCTCCAAAATTTTGTCAAATGCAGGATCCTTTACAAGTTCTATTATTTGTGGTCCGATAAAAATGCCTTCCTAAACTTTTGCATCACTTAATTTCCTAAATTTCTCTCCGATTGTGTTTTGTTATTTGACAGGTGTGCCAGCTCCCAAAAAAAAAAAAAAAAAAAAAAAAAATTAAAATCTTCATTCTAAAAAAATGAAATGTCACTTTATCTTCAAAACAAGAGCTAATCTATCATTTTTATGGTGATTTCTGAATTCAGCGGATGGAAATATATGTAAATTCACTAATTTTAAGCCCGAAACATTTTCATTGCTGCCCAGTGTTATTAGTTATTAAATGAAAGTTCATAGCATCAATATGTTTTTTACGACTAAATAAATGAATACAAAAATTAATTAGTAAATTAGCATAATGAGAATTTGCGAATACAGGACACACGTATATCAGCTTTCCTCACCAAACTTCAGCAATTTTGGAGGTCGTTATGCATTCATTTCTATTCATTATATTCATTTTCTCTATGCTCAGCACAACGTAATGGAAAGCGTGTTTCGTTTGACATTGTTTACGGCACGATCAGAGGAGGTTTGTTTAGACGGCCACGGTGTTGTATAAAACTGGGTCAATTGTATCTCTTTCTCTCTCAGAGAAACCTACCTATAAAAGTGGCATTTTACTATGGTTTTATTGGCCTTACTATGTACTCAGAGGATGTAATGGTGACGAAGAGTAGGACAGAGAATGGCAAACAACACGCTGAAAAGGTGCTTTAGCTATCACCTAAGCTACTTATATTAGCTCAGACATGCATCCAGAGTAAAATTTGCATATAAATTCGAATGCATGAAATATTCCGATGGTTCATTTTGGTTTCTTAGTTTCCCCCCCCCCCCACCATTTATTTAAAATCGGCAGGGGCAGGTCCTAAGTTTAACCGACCACTTACTGAGTTGAACACACAAATATACACATTAGACCAGGAACAAAGGTCCGACCCAGGGAGCGACGAAAGAGGAGAAACTGAGAGTAGATAAACATTTTAGCAAGTGGCTGGACTCACGACTCTCTACTTTACGCCTGGTGATGTCCATTTACCATTTTAGGTCAAAGAAACCTCTGAACAAGGATAGGTTCAGATTCAGGATCGAAGGCAAGTGGAAATTAATACAAATACTAAGCGACTGATATGGTTCAGACGGTTTCGTCTGTGGCCCGCATTTGGGAAGTCCGCACTCGATTCTCGTGGCCAACCTACTTGACTCATTGGTTTTTCGGGCTTTTCAGGAGTTTTCTCGGGTTACCAGGCGAATCCTGGGTAGGTAAATTACATCCCCGAATTTCCTGTCCCTTCATTTCATCTCCAATATCATTTCAAATCATCCCTCATCTGGTGGTCTATTTCAAGGTAGAATGTTGCGGCGAGAGCCTCAACGTTGCATGGCAGGATGATGTGCTTCTGGTAAAGACTTCCTCCTCCGGTAGCATGGTCTCCTATCCCTGGACCGGCCTAGTGACCTGTTTTAAGACCACGGTGTCGGTGTACTGGCCTGCCTGGGAGTTTCCAACTGATAAAAAGTAGAGCCCATGCCCTCTGCACTATCTCGACTTTTGAGTAACCACCCTATCCCCCCACCTCATCCTACTTTCCGAAGATGCTTCACTTGAGGACAGAGGTACTATAGATCAAAACATTAAGTGCAGTGCTAAAACCAGAGTTGAGTCCAGAGGGTCTACTCCCATCAGCCCTGGTCACGTAGGACCGAGAACCGGGCCTCTTTAAACCAGGAAGTATCCGAGCTGTCCCAAAGGGCACTCGGAGTCCTTCGTGGGGCTTTCCATAGGGCAAGACCTGGGTTACTAACAAGCACCCCTATCTGGCCTAAGGACACAAGACGGGATGGAAGTGGATACGCCATTTACGCGCGCCAACACCAAAGGTGAAGGATACCGATATGACCTCAGTGGGGCCGCCTGGCGATCTAGCACACCTTCTACTAGCTCTACAGTCTAGTACCCGAGAATATTAATGGCTTCCCTCAACCCCTTCCGGAGACGTACCCAATTCCCACGGGTATCGGGAACCACTGCTCCCTCAAGAACAACCCAATCCGAACAGCTCCCAAAGGGAGGGGCTCAAGTGTTCGGTCCAAGGTTCCTCTAGTAACGTCAGAGGTACCACGAGTGCTAAGGGTCCGCAGCGCCCACACCACGGTAGCTGAAGGTGACGGATCCCCTCCCCTACGGGATGCTAAAACCTGAACTAGGACTGGTCCTGATAGAGGAGTTTACTGTTGTCTTACCAACTTATACTCTGCGCGTTATATTGGCACCATTTTATTGACCTGCCTCACATTAACAGACGGTAAGTGACCTTAAGTCATTATGTTATGTAATCTTAACAAACGGTACCTCGGTATAAGCAAAACAAGAGTTCGACTTAACTTTCTCATTGCTTGGTTTCGAAGGATTAACAGATAAGATGGTGTCAGGCAAGGTGTTTTAAATTTACGAGGGCTGTTCAATAAAGAATGACCATAATTTTTTTACGGACATAATTTTTTGCACTAAAATTCAATCTTATTATATTCTGTTAGCCTAATGTAAAACAAACACGCCGTAGTAGTTTCATTGTTGGTACTCCTGGTTCCCCTCTGTGATAACCAGGTAAGTTCAGACATGTTCAGTACGCCTACCGCTGCAATGGAGGTAACAAGCGAGGAACAATATGCGGCTTTGAAATTCTGCTTTCATCTCAACAAATCTACAGTTGAGGCCTATACAATGTTACAGGAGACCTATGGAGAGTCTGTTCTTTCCTACAGCACAGCTCAAAGGTGGTTTAAAATGTTTAAAGAGAGGAGACAATCAATTTCAAAGGAAGGTGGATCCAGTGCTCTAGTTACTGCTCTTACAGAAGAAAACATCAACACTACCGCTGCCATTGTGAGAGAGGATTGACGAATTACCCTAAGATCACTTTCTGAACTACTGAATATTTCATTGTGTGCCACTCACACGTTGGTGACAGAAACATTACACGTGAGACGTGTTTGTGCGCGATGGGTTCCAAAATTGTTGATTCCCGAACAAAAGGACATTCGCATGCAGGCTACATCATTTTGATCCTGAGAACAAACAGCAAAGCTCACTGTGGAAATCTCCTTCATCACCAACCCCCAAGAAGCAAAAGTGGTTGCTTCTGCTGGGAAAGTTATGATCACCTCATTCTTTGATATTCATGGAATGGTTTATCAGCATGCTGAACCTGTACACACTTCAGTAACTGGACAATACAGGAATGTCCTGAAAACATTGCAAGTCCATATCAGTCGCAAAAGACCACATTTCCGTGAAACAGGCTGGATGCTGCACCACGATGATGCTCGGCCGCATATTGCCAATGTTGTTGCTGAATATCTTGCAAAAATCAACGTGAAGTGTATGTCTCACCCTCCCTATAGTCTGGATTTAGCCCAATGTGACTTTATTCTATTCCCTAACTTGCAGAAACGCCTTCGTGGGAAGCATTATCCATCATCAGAAGCATTGGTGAAGGCTGTGGAGGCAGTTTTGAAGGATTTCTCAAAAAGTGGTTTCCAGCATGTCTTTGAAGACTGGCAGAAATGCTGGGACAAGTGTATCGCATTCAGCGGAGACTATTTTGAAAAGGACCATCAACATTATGAGGACGAGTAAAGGTACGTTGTCAAAAAAATGTTATCATTCTTTATTGAACAGCCCTCGTATAAAGCATATTTGAAATATGTTTATAGCTAATATCATGTTACATACTAATCGTTTGAAGCAATGCTGTATACGTTTCATAATATATTTTGTAGGATTGTGTTTTAAAAGTGTATATCAGTGTATTATGCAACGAGACTATAATGGTAGTAATTAAAATGCGAGTATTATTATTATTAACCGAGCAAGCGAGAGAAATCAAAGTTAATAATTATGATATGAGCGTTTAAATTACTACCATTATAGTCGTTTCATATGACTGTTTTTGCTCGATCATGTATCTAAATTAAAGGTTTCATTTCGAAGTATTCATATCTGATTTGAGTGATATGTTACAATCGTCATTTCTTTGTCTGAAGTGACGTAGTACGCAGGCGCAGAAATATTGATTAGTTCCCTATAAACAGCTGTTAACGTGTGACACAGTTTAATCTAAAACATTAAAACAAAATATTGGTAACAATAAGAAACTTGTTTTTATCATGAAGTATTTAACATTAGGTGTTTCATTTATAAAAGTTTTGAACTTATCAGGTGTAAATATTTTGGCTTTCTCCCCTTTATATCCTTCTGATTTGCATTTTAGGAACTGTTTCTTTTTTGACTATTTAGATAAGTCAATTTGGTGCCTACTGTTGAGTGTTGATTTCAAAATAGAATCAAGGTTCGATGATTTCATATTTTGAGACAATTCTTCGAAGTGCACTAGGAATACATTTTCTGAGAATGAATTTATACCTTTTGATATTCTCCAATCCATGAATTATGAATAGAATTTCTCGTACATCTTTATTGACTTTTGTGTCAACAAGTTATTAGTAACATTGAGTACCTTTACCATAATTTCTGAGGGTGTAAGTTCAATGTCACTGTTACTAGTGTCAGATATTTTGACTTTTACTAAACTGGCGCTAGTACCGTTATCGATCGAAATGAGAATAATCAATACTTGCGCTTTCACAATGTTACGTGGCCACTTCTGATAGGTCGAATACCAATACTTTAATGAACAGGTGTACCTTAATAAGACCCATTAAACTACTGCTACTAGTCGAATAAATACTAAAGTTTAACATGATCGAGCTTAAACGTATTTAAAATTTTATGATTCTTACAAAAAAAATTTAATTTACAGTAGCGACGATAGTTCTGTGCCGGTGACCCACTTTTTTCTGGGAGAGTCTATGCCCAAGCGTCACTTGCATCTTCTTCTAGCACTAGAAGATGGAAGACAATGCAGCAAGGTCATATTTCACAGACTCGTCTTTACTAAAACGCATACCCTATATGAGCACTTGCTCGTCTTAACTACTAAGAAACAACATATCTTTTTTACTGTTTTACTTCTTTGCTTTCACAAATGTTTTAATTTAAAGGAGAATAGAAATCTGGGGTGATGCCTTTGTGGCTTGTAGCGCATGGAAGTTAGCCCAGTCTCGTATGAAGATATGTTTCATCTTCATAGATAACCGACTTCCTTCGTCTCTAAACCTTTTTATGGCACTTAAATATGAGACGCGCCCATTTCTCATATACCTTTTCTATAGTTAGAACTTGTTGTTCCTAGTTTTCTTCCACTTGAAACCTCTGCCACATTGGATAGTCTTTAAACTAGTGCTTCCCCCTTTAAAGTTAATAGAATCTTGATGTTTCAGGAGTCCCAAATTCTGACAATGGGAACAGTTTTATTCTCAATATACAAATAATAAATTGTTTGGCGAATTACACATCCACTGACATCAAAGGCAGTGATTGTTTCCGGTACACGATGTACTTTCCAGATATTTCAAACGAGGTCCTTTGTGCCTGAAATTTCTCTCCTTCTTTAATTAGTTTACGAAATGTTCTCTTAGATACTTTTGTTGCTACACTCACCCTCCCTTGCATTTTATCAGTATATCGCCAGAAACTGCTTCCCGTTTCAGAATAGATAGACATTATTAATAACTTGTCATGTTTGGCTGTGAAGTGTTTTTCCACCAAGTTTGCTTTGAATTGGAGGCATTTTGTTCTAAATAAGAAAATATATAACCGCACACACACATACACCAGACAAAATGCTAATCACCAGTGCGATTAATAATCACAATTTCTAAAACTTTAAAATCTTAACGTTAGGCACCGAAGCGTTAGAAGTTACCCGGTCAAACCTCTCCACGATACTGGCCATTTCAGTGTACTGCATATGGCCGAGAGTGTAGGCTCAGCAACTGGATTCTAAGCGACTGCACACACGGTCTTCACCGGCACAGAACCATCGTCCCTACTGTACATAGCATTGTAATAAAACATATTATTATAAGCCCTAAACCTTAAGGCACTGGAAGATGCTTAGAAAAGTCGATCTTTAATTTTTCTTGAGATTAAAAGATTAGAAATCTTTGGCTTTGAGCATAACTGCTTATTTTATTTTTTATTCATTTTCAATGCCACGTTTTATTTCTTTCATCATGCATCTGGTTCATTGCTCTTAAAAGTTATTATAGGTTTGTACACCGTACATTCACATGATGTGTTTGGCAATTCCTTCTCTGTGAGCTAAACTTCGTTTTGACTGTTCCAAATTTTAAATAATTTTGGGCATAAGAACTATCTATGAACAAACTAATTGTTATTTTTGTATCACACAAAATTTATTATTCTTGTGCTCGGAAGTTTAAAGATAGAGAATAGATGTTTAGTTCAAATATAAAATCACATTCTATATGATTTATGGAAAGTGATGAACTTATTTAAAAGCAAAATGCTAGAAGTAAAGTGAACATGAAATATGAGATGCGCAAAGGAGTGTGGTGTAATTTTTATCACCTTTGAATAACTTTAAACAATCGTTAGCTTCTTATTTTTATAATAATTGTTGCAAAAACACGTAAAATAGCCAACACAAATTTATTATATAGGTATATATGGTTTTTTTTTTCTGATGCAAACAACTTTAAGATGTTTTGAGAAGAACTTATGAAGAATCTCCAATCTTTGGAGTTATTAATTTTAAGGGGAAGATACATTTTTTGACATACACTAGCTTGGATAGTTTTAATAAATATAAAAATATATAAACATAAAAATATAAGATATAAACATAACAATAGTTACGAGGGGGGAACCAAAAGAAACCGGATTGTTGTCATAAAAATTTTATTGATGGACCTTTTTACAAAATTACTTCAGTCACCTTCAAAATTCTCTCCTTTACATACGATGCACTTGTAAAGTCTCTTTTCCCACTGTTGGAAGCATGTTTGGAACCTCAAGTTTGATATTGTCCAGTGCCCTTTGCGAAGCTGCTTTTACCGCCTCCACATCGTCATAACGCTTCCCTTTTAGCGTTTTTTCATTCGTGGAAATAGAAAAAAGTCGCACGGGGCTAGGTCCGGCAAATACGGAGCGTAGGGAACGACAGACCACCTCTGAGATGCCAAATAGTGGGTCACTCATAAGGCCGTGTGTGCTGGAGCGTCGTCGTGATGCAGAAACCAGTCACCTGATCGCTAAAGTTCCGGACGTTTCCTCCTCACATCCTCTCGCAGACACCTTAAAACATCCAAGTAAAAGTGCTGGTTAACAGTCTGGCCAGGGGGTACGAATTCCCGATGCACAATTCCATGAACATCAAAAAAGACAATGATCATCGTCTTCACATTTCACCTCACTTGCCTTGCCTTTTTTTGGTCTGGGAGAGTCGGGAGTCCTCCACTGGCTTGAGCTTGCTTGATTTCTGGGTCATACCCGTAACACCAACTCTCATCCCCTGTAATGACTTTGTTCAAGAAGTTTGGATCACGTGCAATCTCCGTTTTCAAGTACTGACACACATTCATGCGGATGGTTTTGTGCTCCTGTGTGAGAAGGCGCGGAACAAATTTAGCAGCAACAAGTCTCATGTGCAAATCCTACCTCAAAATCCGCTGGCAAGAGCTCCAACTGATTCCTGTCGCTGCTGTAATTTGGTCGATCGTTTGGCGACGATCCTCGTTGATCATTTGGCGGACCTTTTCAATGTTCTCCTCATTTCGATATGTTGAAGGGCATCCAGAACGAGCTTGGTCTTCAAAACACATCTCACCACGTTTAAAGCGGCCAAACCACTCCAATACATGTGTGCGGCTCATAGCGTCCTCCTAGAAAGCTTCCTGAAGTATTTGTTAGGTCTCCGTTGCATTTTTATTTAAGCAGGAAACAAAATTTCACACACACTCTTTGCTCTTTTAAAGTTGCCATAACGACTTCGCATAGGTAATCCGCCAACAGTCAGAGAAACACAATGCCACACTTGCACGTTCAGCTCTACACTGACGCCGTCTGCACAGCTGTTTCATGAAGGTCTCTACTAACACCATCTAGCGTGAGAACCCTGCACTACGTCTATGAGTGGCAGCGCCCTCGGTTTCGTTTGGGTCCCCCCCCCCTCGTATTTTATTTCACATTTTAAATAATATAGTTGAAATTATAAGCTATTGTGCTATCTGATAAATAAGCACCAGGTGATGTTAAACAATACGTATATTACACAAAATATTCAAAACCTAATATTTTTAATTGCAAAAAATTCTGACGTGTTACGCAAAAACTTATTTCACTTTTGCAAATAGTGTGAAAATGTGATTCAGAAATGCTCATTCGTTTAAAAAAAAATCATCCAGAACGACGGTATCAAACGAAGTTAATTAAACCACCATTAGAGAAACTGTATCATGCACTATTATAAATACAATATATTTGTATAACAAAGTTATATAACGTATTTGGTAATTAAGAGCAATCAATAAATTTCAATTGTTTCAGTAGTTAGTCCTGCTCATCACTTTGTTCAAGTACCTAAGAAATTAATCCAACTTTGTACTTAGTCGAGCAAGAGAAGACGCTCTTTGTAGAGATACCGCCTGTGAAGAAGCTGTATTTGCGTTGATTTACACTCAGCCACTATCTATAAGGGTATTTGCACACCAGAGTACTCATACGGTTCCTTACTCACATACCAGTATTCAATTTGATCACTCCTTGCTCTGATCCAGTTTCTCTGCTTCTCGACAGGCACCTAATTCCAGACGTTATCTTGCAAGTCCTGGGGATTTTAATTACTCCATACGAGGAGGGAAAGCCGAAAAAGAAGTATTCAACGGAATATACACAAAACACTACGGGGTATACTTTCGTTTGAATGGTACACTTATTAAGAGTGAGTACTCCATGCCAAAACAGTGCAAATGCAATTCATGAAAATATTTTCGGCTTCAGAGTGAGGCTAATCATCGTCGTTTCAGAAGCGCGCTCTTCTATCTTCAGGATTTTGTAGCTTATTACTCATATTGTTGGTTATGCTTAAATACAAGTAAAGTAAAATTCTAAACCATGTTATTTAAAACTTCAGGAATGAAATAATCTACTGTTTATGATACATTATAATTTAATTAAGGACTTTCGATTATAGAGTAATCAGTTGATCTGATCACCGAACTGTTAATAGTCGTCTAAGACAAAATGTTGCCGAAAAAGAAATCATTTCGGACGTCATATATATTCTTATAGTTCTTCTGATGCTTACTAAAGATTTAGAAGTGCCAAAATCTAATTCAGATTTGCAAGTAATGTAGCGCTCAGATGTAAACCGATTGCAATAATGTTTACCGTAGGATTTTCACATATAACGAAACCACATTTTACCTAGTCCTTTTGATGATTGCCTTAAAATAAATAGCCCTAAACCAATGAGAGATGCTACTAAGTTATGATCATTCTTTATTTAACAGTCCTCGTGTAAACTTTCATAGCTATTATCTCATTTTATGCACCAAAATTACTAATAGTCTATTTGATCCTTTATTTTTAATGTAATGAACGTAAATTTCATTACCGGAAAACGTACCATATAATTAAATATTTCCCTTACTCAAGTTCATAGCAATCTATGGCCCTTTACTTTTTTAAGAAAAGAACTGAAGTTTCAATAGGCATGATATAGCTAAATATCTCTCTTCTCTTTACAAAACCATTCCTAAAGAGAAAATGGGCACTAACCATACTACCAGGATTCTAGACTGCGTTTTGAGCAAACATATCCATATGTTGTGCTGATAAAAGGGCAATATGCACGCAAATAAAAGAAATAATTATTCCATGCGTGCAGTTGTTATCGTGATAGGCAACTATTGACAGACTACCGATGCTACTGATAAACCAAATTAAGCTCTGAGCTCCGCCAGTCACGCAAATTAAAGACAACTATTAAAAAGACAGAAAGTGAGACACTTTACTGTAGAACAACTGTACATTCTTTACAGAAATATAATTTACCTTACATCTAACTCCACCTAGTCTTAGTCACTCGTGTCTGTAACAGACTAGGAGCAAACTCCAACATAGAGAAGTAAACTAATAAGCAATGTTAGAAAGGGTGGAAATAAAAGCAGATATCTATTTGAATACCTATGTATCCGCTTCACATTCTAGTTCGAATCACGGTCTGGTGAATTATAAGGCGTTGTCTGGGTTTTCCCTTATCCTGATTGATGAATGTCGAGTAACTCTAAGCTTTATATACGAAGGGGCTGCCGTAAAGTCTTAATTATCACCGGTAGTTTTTATGTTAGAGGGGTGAAAATTTTTTCTGTGCCATCATTGATTCCTCAGGACATAATGTTGGTAGTTTCAGTGATATGAGTGCTTTTGTTTTTTTATAGTGAGTACCAGAAGTGACTGAGGCGTAAGATGGAGATAATCGACGCCCGTAGTGTGATCAAGTTCCTGCATTTGAAGGGCAAAACTGCCCGGGAAATCCATGATGAAATGACGGCTGTTTATGGAAACGATTACCCATCGTATGACACTAATGTGAGGTGGAAAAGGAATTTTCAAACTGGTCGCATGTCCCTGACAGATGAGCCAAGAGCTGGTAGACCGCCAATGACAGATGATGCTGTCACAGTGAAGAAAGTGGAGTGTTTAATACAGGAAAACAGACCAGCAACCTTCCAAATGATCATGAATGAGACACATCTTAGTTATTGTGACTTCGTGGGTTCGTAGAATTAAAAGTCCAATTTGCCGACATTCTAAATGTTCTTTATTTCCGTAGAAACACAATGCGTAGCAGCAGAATTACATCACATGTCACAATCTACAACACCAAGGTCGATGACAATAACAAACAGCTTACTCAACATCTACTGTTTACAACATTCTTGTTACACGTCCTTATAACTGTTTACTACTCACGATTGACTCTTGGCGAGTCGTTGCTCTCTTAAATACCTCATTGATAAATTCGAGAGCCTTCTGTAGCAAATAAGAAAAACAATTATTCTCTGTCAATCGAGATATCACTAGAACCGTCCTTACGTGAAACCCTATCTGGGCCAGCAAGTCACATATCTCAAGCGCTATGTTTATCTGCGTATGCAAGCACTGTCCGCCTGTTATCTTTATCTGCAGGCTCTTTGTGTACTCAAGCCGCGCTTATTTCTCGGCACCGAATTTTCTGTGCTTTTCGCTGCGACATTATGGTAGTGTGCGGAAAATTATTCATGACGAACTGCACATGTTTGCTAGCCCCTTTCCAAAAGCAAACACGACGTGAGCTTTCAAGACGATGTTGATGTTGTTGGAACAGGATGAAGATGACTTTCTTGTTCGTCTGGTAACCAAGGATGAATTCTGGATCTATCAGTATGATACAGAGACAAAAGCCTTAAGCATGGAATGGAAACATGCCCATTCCCGCCTTCCAAAACGGCAAAGGTGCAGGAGTTAGCTGGAAGGTCATGCTTTCAGTTTTCTGGGACTGTCGTGGAGTCATCCTTAAAAAGGTCATCTTGTTAAGGCTCAAACCATCACTGGCAGATACTACTGCAATCTTCTGGACAAGTTATGAGCAGCTCCGATTGAGAAACGACGTGGTACGCCCTCCAAAGGTGTTCGTCTTCTGTCTGACAATGCACCAGCTCATTCATCTCAAGTTGCAGTTGATAAAACAAGGGAATGTGGCTTGAGACCTTAGAGCATCCGCCTTATTCGCCCGATCTTGCACCAAGTGACTTTTTCTTATTCCTGGAGATGAAGAATCCGTTGCGTGGTTGCCAATTTCACAACACAAATGACGTCATTAATGAAGTGGAAGAGTGGTTTAAAGCGAATTCTGCAGACTTCTACAATCAAGGTATTCGTAAGGTCAAGAAACGCTGAGAAAATGTGTGAATCTGGATATTGACCACGTAGAGAAGAGCTAACAATCACATGTCAACACAAACTCTCGATCACATTTTTAAAAAGTGATAATTAAAACTTTACTACACCCCCTCGCACAAAATCGAACAAGCAGTTAGCGGTATTTGGAACTGAATCCCGTTACTAAAAATATAAACAGGGGGTATTATAATTCTTATTATTATTCATATTCTTATTATTATCATCATCCTCATTATTAGTATTAGTATTAAAGTTGGTTACAATCAACTAGTGACAAAATAGGCCACGTGCTGGCAACCGTATCTTCTGGTCAATAATTTAAGACAGTTTAATTGATCAAGCTATTAAAATAAAAGCACCCAATTCAGCTGTACGTGAGTAACACAGTTGTAAACTAAACCCTTTTCGGAGAAATCGTGAGCAACAGGTGTACTGGAAACACTGGCATGATGTGCAACAGGCATCCCTCGTGCACATGTGTTGTCGACCACCAGGCAGGTCGATGCGTAAACTTCTTTGCATGTTTGTTTTTATACAAAAATATATTTTCTTTTCCTTATTTTTACTCTTTATGTTATACTGTTTTGTTTTCTGTGCTTTTCTACATATACACTATAACTTAAACACCCATGCCCAAGTAAGGCTCGAATCCGCGACCTTCTACGCGGAGGACGCTACAGATATACACACTAGCGTACACGGGACGGCATGTTTACAGTACCTTCAAGATAACTGGAGTAGAGATAGTACTGATGCTTTGTTCCGTCCGTCCATCTGTCTGACCTACTGGTAGACTGAGGTTGGGCCTAAATGTTTTTTGATAGAGAAGATAAACAAGGTACTTCTCACCAACTGTCGATTAGGATACAGCGGCATTTCTGCACTCTGTTATTTACGTGGTTCTGAAATGAATGTATTTGATTAGATTTTGATCTTAATTTAGAAGCCCAACAGCTTATGATGCTGGTGAACTCTGAAGCAAAAATTTTCTGTTCGCAGTTAATTTCTCTCCCTCTTTATCAGGCACACGTTCTGGCGCAATATGAAGCAAAATTTCTATGTTGGAAGCAAAATTCTTTCTCTTCCCGTGTGAGTTTTTGCGGCTATCAGTTTATTCTGGTCACCAATTGTATCATTTTATTTTAAATAAGAGTCATGAGATATCTCGTTTTCAGGTGTGGTTCAGAGTGAAATAAATACAATTTTGGAGAAGTCCAATTTTGTAACAAATAATTTAATTGTATTATCTGGATTACATTTTACTTGAACTTTCTTTCCTAGTCAATCATTGCAGGTTGCTTCCAGCATATCGATAAATTCTTACTTATTTAATAAAAACATTCCATTAATTACATAAAACTCCTTACTCCTGCACGTCTACTAATCACTAACAAGATTACAGAACACATCTCCTTATGAAGATTATTGATTTTCTTCTTCTATCCAAAACTTTTCATCTTTTCACATCAAGCAAGATTATTGATTTTCTTTTCTCTAGCAACCGTTCATCATTTTTATATAGTGTCCTTTTATGGCCCACTAATACTCAGATCAGAAACCAAAATTCATTTCAAACAAAAAACTCCCGTTACAACTCAGTCCGCTGTTTTTCTGATGTGTCCGTAAGGTGCAGGGAACCTGATGTCGCCAGAAGCGTTAATCTTCAAGAGACCTAATTGGACCTCTCTGAGGTTGAGTCAAACTGCCCTAGAATTTTGCTGCCCGACATCTAACTTCATCTTCGATATATGGAAAAGATCAGACTTCGTGAAGTAGTCTCACGGAGAATACGACCAACAGAATAGCTAGACCGAAGTCGTCTATTTTCCGCCCATTGTAGTCACAGCCACCTGTCTGCGGCAATGCCACAGATTTCACAGGCTAAAGCATGAGAGAGATTATGAGAGACGTAGCTTTAGATGAATAAGTATCTCGGACCTTAGCAGAGAGGTAATAACTTCCTGCGGCCGTGCGGAAATGTCATAATATGTTCACGAAAAGTTTAACTTTTGTCCAACTTCATTCCCAATTAGTGACTGAATTCCTCCACTCCAACGTTTGACATACATCGCAATGTAGGCCAACTGCGGGGGTAGAAGTAGGATTAGTATAAAGTTGTATTTATTTTTTAAAGAACATATGCTAACACTCTTGGACGAGGCGGAGATATTTCTGTATACCTGCATAGAGTTGAAGACTCTTGTAATGTGTGTTAGTGCAGAACAGGAACACGTCATCAGCCTGTCTGTCTAGAATGGCGTGCGGCGAGTTCGGAGGTATTTTATAGAGATTATACCTGAAAATAATAAATTATACAGATGTAAATAGTGGGCGATAGTAATGCGTTCCGCGATTCTGCCCCTTGCTGCTGTCATAACTTAACTTATATCCCTCTTGTGAAGAATCTGAGTTCTGATGGGCGGATGTTGGACCAATAAATGCTCAATTTTCTGCATTTTGAGTCTTACTGTAGTAAACTGCAGCATTATGTGAGGGCCATTTAGGCATAATACGCTATCCCGTTGTATGCTATTGCGTTTGCTGTTTGTATTAAAATATCTTCAATTAGCTTCCCTCTTTGTTTCTTCCATTCAATTTTTACAGCTTTGTCTGTGGGTGTCATATTACTAAACATAATTTAATATATTATTAAAAACAAAATAGGTCGTGCCATGGCTGAGTGGTTAGACCGCTTGGCTCTCACCTAGGTCCCAGGCGACCGCAAAGTGGGATTTGAGGTGGACAACATTGCGCTGGGATGGGTTTTCTCCGAGTCCTCCGCCCCCATCATCAATCCATCAATTGCTCCATGATTCATCTCTTCATCATCCCCGGGATTGGGCCGACCCCTCAACCCTGGAATCTCAAGTCAAATGCTTCGGCTCCCTCGCTCTGAGGGTACCCGAGCGATTCCTAGCACCAGCATTGGTGAGGAAGGGAGAAAAATAAATAAAGAGATGCTACCCTATCATTAAAAGCATTATTAAATTCACTTATTTGTTGCACATGCTTTCCAATCATTAAATTTAAAACTTTAATTATACTTATATTTAATTTTTTTTAGTTAATTGATGGAAATTAATCATTTCTCCACACTAGCCGTATATAGGCTAAGATATTTGATGGATAGAGTCAACATGAAAAATTCAATGCCATGGCCGGGATTTGAACCACGGATCTCCTGGTTTCCGTCCAGTCGCTCTTAACCTTTGAGCTACCAAGGCCATTGTTCCGTCCTCACATTAAATTCTCATGTTGACTGTATCCATCAAATATCTTAGCCTATATACGGCTAGTGTGGAGAAATGATTAGTTTTCATCAATTAACCAAATAATAAGAGTTAAATGATGAAGCCTGGGACTTAAGTACTTACAATAGGAAGTCGCCACAAACTGTGTATCTCGGATGCGAGAGCCCCTAGTGGTCTACCGGGGAAATATACGAGTCAACTGGAGAATTTAATGTCAGGACGGCACATTGGCCATGGTAGCTCAAAGGTTAAGAGCGACTGGACGGAAACCAGGAGATCCGTGGTTCAAACCCCGGGCATGGCATTGAATTTTTCATGTTGACTCTATCCACCACTTATATTTGATTTTAGTAGCAGATGGTGAGGTACAGAATACATTCATATGGCACTGAGTATGAGCAGGAGAACAAGCAACTCGGCTTGAAGTGTCAAAGTCTTTGCCCTTTCTTTAGGCAAATTTCCTCCACCTTCCGGCCTAGTTGGAAAAATCTGATGCCCTCATTGAAGCATTCTGTGTTTAATCTGCCGCGATCAAAGGGGCTCTAGGTGCAGATCGAAAGACTCAAACTGTTCTCGAATGAACAGTCTCATTACTGGACGTATTTTTATGCAAACCTGAGTCATTGTTTTCTGCATGCGATGTCTTGCCAGGTATAAGTGACCATCAGTGTGTGCAATTAGACATAAATTGGAAAGGGCAGACAAGCCAGTTTGAAACGGAACAAGTAATTAGTTGGGATTTCCATAGGGCGAACGGGGAGGCTATCCAAACATTTCTCCGGGAAAAATATGGGATATTTGTAAAATCTGCCACTAGTGTAAATGAAGCATGGGTTAATTTCAAAACACTTATCCTGGAAACAATTAGAGAACACGTACCTTTTAAAGTTATTAAACATAAAGCCGATCCAGAATTTTATACAAAATGTATTAGGAAACTTAAAAGAAAGACTAGGCACGCTTATAATAAAAGGAAGATATCAGAATGGCATCTTAACAAATTTAAAGAATTAGCTAAACAATTACAAGACGAAAAGTTGCAGGCGCAGGAACGATTCTTAGATAACGTTTTTAGCGGGACAAATAATTGTTGGAGATCATTTTACAATTATGTAAAAAGACGCAGGGGAAATAAAGAGAGCATATCAGATTTTAACGTCAATGGGATAGATGTATTAAGTGATAGGGACAAAGCTAATATATTAAATTCGCATTTTGTATCGGTTTTTCTTAAATCCGACGATAGTTCCGAACAGGAAATTGGGGAGAGTGGAGAAACGATTTTTCAAATAATGGCGCCCAAATTACGCAAAAGGATTAAGATGCTGCAAAACCGAAAATCAAGGGGACCAGATAATATACCTACTGAAATATTAAAGCTTGGGGGTGAAGCCATGATTCCCTATCTAATGCTCTTGTTCAACATGTCAATTAACAACTGTGCCTTACCGGAAGACTGGAAAACAGCTATTATAGTTCCGATTTATAAAGGGGGTAATAAAACAGAAATAAATAATTATCGGCCAGTTAGTCTAACTTCAGTAGTATGTAAATTAATGGAGCATTTAATTGCAGAATATATACGAGAGGAGTTAGAAAATAAAAAGTGGTTTAATGAAGCGCAACATGGATTTAGACCTGGGTATTCGTGTGAAAGTCAAATTACTTCATTATTTCAAGATTTGGCAGATGAGGTAGATGCAGGGGGAAGAACTGATGCAGTGGTAATTGACTTTTCTAAAGCTTTTGATGTAGTGCCACATAGTTTACTTATTTGTAAGCTAGCTAATACAGGAATTGACAAACGCGTAGTATTATGGGTTAAACATTTTTTGAAAGGGAGAACGCAAAAAGTTAAAGTAGGTAAAGAGCTGTCTGATAGTGGAACTGTTAGTTCGGGTGTGCCACAAGGCTCAGTACTAGGGCCTTTACTGTTTCTCATTTTTGTTAATGACATTGCTGTTAATATTAACTGCCAGATAAGGTTGTTTGCAGACGATTGTATCATTTATAATAAAATTCGGAATACAGTGCATGAAACCGCTCTTCAGGATGATTTAAATGAAATCTGTAATTGGGCTGCGGCTAACAAAATGTCAATTAATGCCAAGAAAAGTAAATCGATTGTTTTTAGTAGAACTAAGGGCAAAATTATTGTTAACTATCACATGGGAGGGGTGCAAATTCCACAGGTGGACAGCTGCAAATACTTGGGAGTGTACCTGGCAAGTAATGCTGGATGGGACGAACAAGTAAATTCCACAACTAGGAATGCGTGGAAGGCATTACATTTCGTAATGAGAATATTGAAAAAGGGGAGCGCTAGATCCAGGGAAATTGCCTACAAGGCCTTAGTGCGGCCGGTTATGGAATATGGAGTAGCATGCTGGGACCCGTATAGAGCTAACCAAATCGATCCATTAGAAAAAATACAGAAGAGGGCAATAAAATTCATAAAAAGAGGCAAGTATTTTGGGCCTATAAAAGGAGATGAGACTAAATGGGAGGAATTAAGAATTAGGCGTAAAAAACATAGGTTGGTAGCGTTATTCAAAGCTAATGCTGGTGTAAAGGCATGGGTGGACGTTAATGTAAGGTTAGATAATCCGGATTATTATGGACGAAACGATCATAGGTATAAAATTAAGGGTAGAAGATACAGAACCGACGTAGGAAAATTTTCTTTTGTTAATAGAACCATTGAAGAATGGAATGAATTGCCTGTAGCAGTCTTTCGGGGCTGTCCCCTGTCGCTGAAGAAATTTAGAAAAAATCTAGATGGTTTATAGTTTAACTTTTGAATTATAATGGTATATAATATGTAAATAGAGAAGTAATTAGATAAGTTTTAAGTGACTAAAGTAAAATAATATCATGTTTGTATTGTTTACTGTATTATTGTTGTAAATCTAGTATATGTAATTTGATCTGTATTCTTAACTCTGCCACCGGGTAGTACCCAATTGCAGTTAATAAATACATACATACATATTAAACTTGGTTATTTACTTCCTTACAGTGACTTTTTACCGCCTGCTCTGTGAAGGTCTTTTTTACCAGTTTCTTAGTTTAGCAATAATCTGTACAAACCTTCGAAATAACAAGGTTAGAAATATGTGAGCAACTGCTTTAAGTTTGGCATGTGAGTATCAAAAGTCATCTATATAAAATTACCTCAACCCTAGAATTAAAGACACGTAAGTGAAAACACTATCCAAAATAGTGCGACACAAGTATATCAAGCTACGCCAAGGCAGAATCAAAGAGACTGAAAAGCAAATTAAACAGCAGCCTTACTCTGTGAAACTAAACCGTCTTTAGTGGCTGGCTGTTCATCGAGATAAAATTACTAGCAACCTTTTTTTGGGAGGGGGGGGGGGGAACGAGCAGAAGCTGCAAGTGCAAAATGTATATCAAGTATGTATAACTAACGTGAAAGCTTAAGCAGTATAAACAAAATCTACAACTGAGTACAATATACAATTTTAATGCCTAATTTCCTTTCAATGACTGTAGTTTTCAGCTGATGAATTAATTATCTTTCTGAAACTTACTCCACCTACCCAGGAGTTCCCAATTTTCTCCTTAGAGGTTAAAGCTTAAGAAATCCACAGATTTTATAACAATGCTTATACTGATAAATGGTCTCAGTGTTTTTAAAAATGGTTTTACTCGTTTTTTCTAGCTTGCTAATAAATATCGACAGTAAATCGCATTAATGTTCTTAGACTCTTCAATAAAAGTATGCACATATTATGGTCAAATAGTGATAAGTACCACGATGTGCTTACTTTTCTTACCAGCATAGCATTATACATGAAGAAAGTTACAGAAGCACTTAGCGTCAACTAGCCAAAACTGATACACATGACTTGAATTTCGTATGCGCTTCACAGATTGTGAAAATCTGTTTCGTCCCTTTATCTGAATTAGAAAAAATTGGTGTCATATGGATAGAGAGTTTGCTGAGGCCCATTGCAGAAGCGGTCCCTTGAGAATCAGAAACCTCAATATTACATTATCAACACCAATTGTTACTCGTTGGGGAAATGGCTTTCAGCAGTGGTTGTACTATGCTGAACGTTTTGGATGACTTAGGCTTCTTCTTTTTCTTCTTCTTCACTTCATGGCATAGGCAATCAAGTGCCTGTTCCGCCTTCGAAGTCCTCCAGCCATCGTTTCCTGGGTCTGCCCACGGATCTCCTACCTTAAGGATGATACTGTAATATTTGTTTTGTAAGTCTATTATCTGGCATTCTTTCAACATGTTCCTTCCATTTTTGTTTGAGATCTTTTAACCTATCATTCATACTAAAAATGTCCAGCTCTTCTCTTATATTTTCATTTCTTATTAAGTCCCTCTTCGTGCATCCTTTCACACTTCTCAATAATTTCATTTCTGAAGCCTGTATTTTACTCTGTTACTTTTTAGTTAACGTCTAAGTCTCACTTCCGTATGTCAGTATAGGTACAGCCATAACTTTTGTAGAACTTTAATTTTGATTCTTTGCGTATTTTGTTTCTAAATGTTCTGTTTATTGTTCCACACACTCTTTGAAATTTGCATATTTTATTGTAGACATCGTATTCCTTGTCATAACTAACATCAGTTCCCAAGTAGTTAAAATGGCTTACCTGTTCAACCCAACGGTTATTTATAACTATTTTTGTTCTAATTGGCTCTTTCCCAATGAATGCCATTACATTTGATTTTATAAAAGAAATTTTCATATTGTATTGCTTACAAATTTAACTAAGTTTAAAAATAGATTTTTGCAGGGCAGACTCGCTATTTTGTATAATAACTAAGTCGTCAGCAAACAATAAAGTGTTTAAAAAGTTTTTATTTGAAATTTTAAAACCTACATTCACTAGCTGCTTCCATTTTCACACTAGGTCGACAATATAAATACTAAAAGTGTAGGTAATAAAGTACACCCTTGTCTGACACCCTGATTAGTAAGAATTTTTTTAGAAATTTTACCACTGTTCCTCACATTTATTTTGTTGGGAAATAGAAGCATTGTATCATTTTTATTAATTGTTGTGGGTATTCTGTGGGTATCCTTAATCTGTGGATGAAATGGATAAAGATGAAGTCTTCATCATTGAAAATTTGCCAAATGACATTTGTGTAAGAAAGATGTGATGTATATTGTTGCTTATTTGACCGTCATGTGACATTCCATTAAAAGCTAGAAGCAACAGTTCATTTCTTGACAGAAACAAAGTAATTACTCAGTTAATGTAAAAATGAAAATGAACTCACTCACAGGCTTAAAAATGTAAACCTTAAGAAGTAAATTTAAATTAGTTTTTAATAAAAAAACAAAGTTCTTAAATTATGAGACAATTTGCACAATTTCTAGCAAGCCATCAAGTACATACTGAAAGTGTAAATGAAATGCCTCTTATGAAATGTTAGTCAATGCCAGACCCGTAGGACCAAGGATCCGGGCCACCTTCGATCAGGGAGTTACCGAGCTGTCCAAATCGAGCATCCGGTGCCTCCGACGCTCTTTCCATAGGGCATGACCTAGAGGCTAACAAGCACCCCCCTGTGGACTCAAGACGGGATGGAAGTGGATATGCCACTTACACGCGCCAACACCAAAATGGGAAGGCCACCGATATGACCTCGGTGGGGCCGCCTGGTGATCTAGCACACCTTCTACTAGCTTGCTGGCTAGTACGCGGGAATATTAATGGCTTCCCTCAATCCCGTCCAGAGATGTCCCACGGGTATCGGGAACCATTGCCCCCTCGAGTCCAACCCAATCCGAACAACTCCCTATCAGTTCGGTCCGAGGTTTCTCTAGTAACATCAGAGATACCACGAGTGCTAGGAGTCCGCAGCGCCCACACCATGGCAGCTGAAGGGAACAGATCCCCTCCCCTACGGGGGCCTCTTATAAAATATGTGACTTTAAGTTACATTATAATAAGTTACATTATTATACATAGTGTACATTTCCTAACACTAAGCAATGCTCCGTAACAGTCGCCAGAGATTTCTAATGGATAATTTAGAGCGTAGTGCACTGTAAATTCAAATTGTATCAGGTAAATTTACATGTCACATTGTTATTTGATTATCGGTGAGCTGCTAAAACAATTTTATTACAATTTGCATTACTATGGAGAACAAGAACAACATATTTTTCTTTTAATAAATATTTTTAATTTTTTGATTAATATATTCTCAATTTTAATGCATAATTAAATAAATTTAACTTTTTAGCATCTAAAAGCTCGTTTCCTAGTGTTTGTTTGGAAGGAGATTAAACTAATGAATTCCATGAACAACCTTTTGTTAGCATCAAGCACAAAGGCAATAACTGACAATTTAGAGCCAATATCAAACTTGTTATATATTCAATAGTTACAGCTGCTTCGCTTTTGTCTGTTTTGGTCCTCGTTAATGGGAGCAGCAGGTGGGGCAGCAGGAAAGCGGAGAGCCTCTTATCGTTCCCGCCTGACCCATACGAATAAAATTATCTCCCTCTTGCATCTGTTTTCCTCTTCAATTCATTTCTTCCTCGGGTGAATTTAATTAAGCCATTTTACTACATAAAGTAAGTGTAGTCTGGCTTTCATATTGAAATCTCCAGTATCTATGCTAACAACAAACACTTGAAAAGCGAGTTTCCAATAAAGCTCTACACGAAAATAGAATTGCAGCATTAGAAACGATATTATGGTGCGATTGCTTATTATCTCATCATGCGCATATCACGGGACATATTGAATTAGAATCTGGAGAGTTTGCCGTTGAAGTAAACAAAACTAGTATGTGTGGAGTGTGAAGGATACATGTGAAGTCGGTTTGGCGTGTCAGCAAATAGTAAACCAAATGTTCGGCGTCTGTGTTTTGGCCTTGGTTATTGTTTGTTTGTTTTCTGCACCTGTCTAATATTTGCACGTGCGTACGTCAATTATCAGAGTAATGTTCAAACTTGGCCCGAGGCAAACGTAACACAAAGGTGTGATTTGAAATATCTGTACGGTTTCGTCTGTGGCCCGCATTCGCGAGGCCCGGGTTCGATTATCGTGGCCAACCTACCTGACCTATGGGTTTTGTCGCGGGTTTCCCGGGTCGCTAGGCGAATACTGGGTGGGTTAATTACATCCCCCGAATTTCCTGTACCTCCATTTCATCTCCATTATCATTTCTCATCTGAAGGTCTCTTTCAGGGTATAAGTGTCGGAGGCAGTCTCGGCGGTGCATAGCAGGATGATATACTCTGAGGGAACCACTTCATTCTCCAGTAATTCGGTTGTCGCCTCCAGACCGACTGCTGGGACCGTCTTTGAATCACAGTACGGGAGATGTCCGTTGCCCTGGCCTGCCGTGGAGGTTCTCATCTCAGAAAAGTGTAGGAATCCTGCCCTCTGTACTGTAGTGGCTCGTTGGGACGGCCGCCCTTTGTCTCCTCTGACCTCATCCTTCCTCCTGGGGATGACTTCCCCTTGGGGGCATAAGGTACGATAGACCAAGACAAGTCGCAGTGCCGAACCCTCCGGGGAAAAAATAGGTTAGGGCTAGAGGATAAATAATGCACGGAGACAGCTTATACATTTAGATGCAAGAAATCAATGTGGCAAGAGAAAGGCAAGACAGAAGGAACGATGGGAGGCTACAGGCCACAGGCGACAAAGGCGCACGTCAAATCCCCAGCAATACCAGGCTGGAGCACACGTCCAATTTTTGGCACTGCCTAGAGATAAAGACTTGTCCACCACGCAGCTCACTAGTGTAAATACTTTGAGAAAGCATCCACTTCGCTTGCTCGGCACCACCATTTGCCGCGAAACTTAGGAAACCTGTAAGATAAGCAGGTAACGGAATGAAAGGAAAATTATGTAAAGGAAAATCGTGGAGACTTGCCTACCGACCAGGTGAAACCACTATAACCCAAGGTGAAAATGGACCGTCGACGGGAATCGAAACCGGAACTTTCCGAAATCCCGTCCTCACATGTTCCCTCGGAGTCATTTAGCTCGATTAGAGCCAAGTAAACGTTTAAAGGAAGGCAATTTGTGTCACATTCATATAATTTGCTCTACTCACTCATCAGCGAACTCTTAGCTTTACAGGATTAGCACCATTAACTAATTTTCAACTCTACCTTTTGAGAAGTATTGCACGATCGCTAAAGAAAAATCCAATCCTATTTTTTAAGGTTGGTTGAGAACGTTCTGCCACTGGAAGTCTGCTTGGACGTTGTGAGCTATTGTGCGTTGTAAATCTCCTGAAAATCAGTTCAACCGCTCGTTGTTGAACTTACTGTGCTTCAGCAAAATGTTCAAAATTTGTGGTAAATGTCACGACAATTTTCACATAAAAATTACAAGAAAACAAGTGTCTTAGAGCAACTATGTTTCTATGCTCCATTTTTAACTTAGGAGTTCGAATTTAGTCATGATGTTTATATGGAAATTGTTTAAGTTATGCTTATAATAGTAATAAAAATTGTGTTTGCATTATTAAGTTACATGGTTTTTAATATTCTCAATCTTATGTTATGTTTATATAAGTTGATGTTTACATAAGTTAATCACACACACGCACACACACAAGAACTTCTACAAGGAGACATTACACACTCTACTAATTTATTATTGCATTGAAGCAAACCTTTAACAGACAAAGGATAAATCTAACGTCTATAGGTGTATGAACGTATCTTCCTCCAATTAAGGACGAACAATTAAGATTTGGGAGACAATAGCAAAAACTGAAAATCGGCAGTGAAGGTTCATAGCACTCAGTTTAAAGTCCATTGCAATATTACTGTTCCATTCCTTAAGTTATAGGCTCCAGCGTTTATAAAGTTATTAATAATTGTTGTTAAAATGTTGCCTAAAACACCGGCACCGTGACCACAGCAGTGGATATGGAATTAAAGTCAGAGTTTTGGTGTCGTACAATTTCCTTAAAAAGTATACGAAGAAAGAAAACTGCCAAAAGCCTAACTTAACAGTAACTAAGGAGCAATGGCGTGTTTTTTTTTAATTTTTTTTAATTTTACGTCCTCCAACGTTGTCATATAAGACGTTGAATGATACGGGTGAAATGATGCTCAAATGAGTCCGGTGTCCATGGAGCTCAGACATTCGTCTTTTAGGATAAGGGAAAATCCCGGAAAACCTTATCTAGGTAACTCACCCTGACCGAGATTTGAACTCGGGACCTCTTGAAGGTGAGGCAGACACGCTACTATCTAGTTAGTCATATATAGTGAAGATGCGTAAAACGTTAGGTGATTTGGATCCGATGATAACTTTTTACGTCTGATCAGTTACCCAAGAGAGCTAGTACAACCGAAAAATGTGGTTTAGAGACACCTAAATATTCTGTCACCAAAGTAAGCCACTTTATTTTCATGACATTATTCCATGCATATCTAGAGTAATGGCTTAAAATGGAAATTAATTGTTCTTTCACACTAGCCATGTGTAGGACGCACTATGAAAGGATAGAGTCAGACTGAAAAATTCAATACCACAGCCGGGATTTGAACCACGGATCATCTGGTCTCCGTCCAGCCGCTCTAAACCATTGAGCTACTGTGGCCAACGTGCTGACATGACATTAAATTCTCGAGTCAATTGGAGAATTTAATGGCATTTTTGCACGTTAGCCACAGTAGCTCAATGGTTTAGAGCGGCTGGACGGAGAACAGATGATCTGTAGTTCAAATCCCGGCTATGGCATTGAATTTTTCAGTCTGGCTCTACCCTTTCATAATGGTTTAGAAGTTGTGAGCAAATAGCAGCAAAATGTAAAGTATCTAAATTGCCTTGGCAAAAGTATAAAGGGTTGTTTTTATGTTGACGTCCACATCTTGTCCAATCTTCAGAGATTCGGCTGTCCACATCTTCAGAGAAACGGATGAGATAAGGAACCTGAAGAGACGTATGGACTACAGAAATGTGCCTACAACGCAAGCGCCAGAACGCGCAGAGTGCCCTAAAAGCTGAGAGATTCGCGGCAACCGACACAAATCACCGGGGGTGATACAGACCGGGAAGAGCCTCTGTGCCATTTGCCTGCCGTTGACCATCACACAGCCTCGGGAGCGTTCCGTAACTAGATTTCGATCAGTTAAAAGTATAGCTACAGCTCCAGCAAACACTGAAAGGCATAAAAGTAGAAGAGCAGTCATACCAACTGATCAAACAAGGTTTATTTATCTATTTCAGTTTATAATTTTCACTCATGCAAATGATTAAAAAATGTTCATAATAACTAAAAATTCATTTTAGCTCAATTAATTATTAAATATAAATGAGGGGAAATGTGAGGCTGAAGAGTCTTGGTAGGAGGTACACTATACCAGCATTATATTGCCGACTAGGGGATAAAGCACAGCTAAATCCATGCTCAGAGTGGGAAGACACTAGGGGTCGAACAAGAAATCTCCCGAAAGCGAGCCTTGAGCGTTAAATCGAAGCCCATCTCTCTTGGTAGTAATCATGTGTACTAAAACTTAGAAGATAGGCTTAAGACAGGGGTGCAAATTGAGTCCTATACTATTCAATTTATTTATAGACGACATAATAGAGAGGGTTATGGAAAGCTATGCCCATTGCCCAATAATAATGAACAAAGAGATCCCTGGTTTATTGTATGTGGATGATTTAACGGTAGGTGCAATTTCCGTAATAGGTCTACAAAAATCAATTGAGGCAATCCATAGGTTTTGCGCTGATTGGGGACTAAGAATAAACAGCAAAACATCAAAAATAATGGTATTTAAAAGAGAATCGATACTTAGAAAGAAGAGGAACGGTTCATAGGAGACCAAAATGTAGAAGTGGTAAACGAGTATGACTATTTAGGTGTGAGGATGTGTAGCACTGGAGGATGGGCTGCACAAGCCAGAAAAGTGATAGCTAATGGCAGGGCGGCAATGTCAGGGGTAAGAATATGTAAACATAAACAGGAGATGTCAGTTAGATGGTTAGAAAGAATGTATGAAGTCAGAACAATGTATGCAGTGGAGGTATGGGGCACATGCAGATAGGAACACAATTAGACCAGATGTATGGATTGTTTTGCAAAGAACTACTAGGGCTGCCAAAATCGGCACCAAGAGAAGTGCCATTACTAGAGCTAGGTAATACAAAAAGGAGGGGAATAATAATAGAGAGAATATTAAAATTCTGGTATAGTGTATTAAAGGGAAGAAAGGGGAACTATTGAATCTGTGCATGAAGCAACAGAAAAGCATTAAAAATACAAATAGTTGGTGGTCGGAATTGGAAAGAATGATATTAAAGATAGGCATGGGAAATCTATGGAGAGCAGAGGAGACAAATTATAGCGGTTTTTGGAATGAAGTGAGAACTAGACTACAAGACATAGATAGGCAAGAGATATTGGAAAGTATACAAGAAAAAATATCTTTGAAATTTGCTAAGCAATTAAATAGAGAATGGGGTAGGGAAAAATATATAGATCAATGTGGCAAAACTGGAAGAGAAGGCATAGCATGGTTGAGAGTAGGAATATTATACTTAAAAGGGTTGAGAAGTAATGAGGTACGGATATGTGAATTTTGTGGAGATGAAGAGAGCACTGTTCATTACCTAATAGAATGTAAGGAGCTAACAAATTACAGGAGAAAAATATGGGATAAGAAATGGGATAGTGTAACTAAAGAAATATTGGCGGTACACATACTAACGGGGATGGGAGAAAAGAAAAATAGATGTATAGGAGATTTCTTATAGAGGATAAGAGAAAAGTGGATTAGGATAAAAGAAGAAAAGGTCAAGAAGAAATGGCATCAGGCTGCTCAGGAAAACCAAAGGCTTATAGCCAGGGGACCTGAGTCAGCAAGTAAATCTTAAGGGCAGCAACTTCATGTATTTGTACAGGAGGTATAATACAGCATGTTCTAAGTTAAATGTTATTGTAATGAATTTGTAATGGATACTGTACAAATAAATATCAAATACTAAAACTTAATTTCACTTTTCAAGAAAGAAGATTTAGGCTTTAATTAAAGTACACAATCTATTATCAGTGGTCCGGATATATCGTTACTAAGATGATTGTGTGGCAGAAAGTTACCCAAAGTGCACGGTTAAAACACAAACTCATAAAATCAAACTCTAGCATATATAGCCAGTCTCTGGCGGGATTATATAAAACATTAATAAGCTGAGGTACATAGACCACGATAAACTAAAACACTATTTTAGATCATAAAGCTCAGTTAAGCTTAATGGCTTATCCTTTTGAACGAAAGCGTAACCTCCAGACCTCTTAAATTTGTTTAAATATGTGCTAAACTAAAACTTGGGAATTTTCAAATTATCATTTTATGTAAATGTAAACTATAGAACAGATTAAATTATTGACTAGAACCTTGTAAAATAATATGCTTAGGAAACGCAGAATTTATAAACATGTATTATGAAACACTTTACCATTATAAATCGTCAAACATACGATTAGTTAGTTAAGCAGCACATCATATCCGTTTAAGCTTTAAAATCCTTAAAGTTTGTCAGCCAGATTCTTCTTCTTCTTCTTCTTCTTCTTCTTCTTCTTCTTCTTCTTCTTCTTCTTCTTCTTCTTCTTCTTCTTCTTCTTCTTCTTCTTCTTCTTCCGTGGCACTACAGCCCAACTTGAGCCTTGGCTTCTCTTAAGCGTTGCCTCCATTCTTCCCTATTTATTGCGTCACTTTCCAGATTCCTGCTATTCAGTAAGTTTCTTGCATCTATTCGCACCCCATCAAACCATCTCTCCCTTGGTCTGCAAGCTGCTCTATTCTCAAACATTTTGCCTTTTAACGCTTTTAAGGGTATACTTTGGTCATTCATTCGTAATACATGACCAGCCCACTGAAGTCTTCTTAATTTAACTATTCTTGTTATATCTGGCTCTTTATATATGTCATATATTTCGCTGTTATATCTACGTCTCCATAATCCATTATCATTCACTGGGCCTAAGATTCTTCTCAAAATTTTTCTTTCAAAGGCACATAATATATTCTCCATTTTCTTTGTCATTACCCATACTTCACATCCGTATGTCAATATTGCTCTTATTATTGTTTTATACGATCGTATTTTTGTTTGTCTGTGTATGTCTTTAGACCTGAATATTGGCAATAATGTGAAATATGCTTTATTTGCCTTTGACTGCCTATACTTTATCTCATTACTGATTATTGTACCTATGTATGTAAATTCTTGAACTGCATTTACTTTTATTAGGTCTATCTGCTGTCTGTTATTGTTCAAGTTAGGCTTACGTGTCTATATTAACATTTTAGTTTTCTCCATATTTATCTGTAAACCAATTTCCTGTGCGTTATCCTGTAGTTCTTGGAAGGTTTGAGTTAAATCTCTTTCTGTTCTTGCCATTACATTTATGTCATCAGCATAAGCCACTAATTGTACTAATTTGTGTATTAGGGTTCCATCCGTATTTATCTTTAACTGCCTTATTACATGCTCTAGGGCAATATTAAAGGGTAATGGGGCCAGCCCATCCGCTTGTTTTAATCATTTTGTTGTATATACCATGACAGTGAGTTCTTCTTGTATTTTGATTCTAAAAGCTGAATTATCCAAGGTTACTTTAACCAATCTCACCAGTTTTTTTTGGTATCCGGAAATTCAACATGATACTGTATAATTTCTCTCTGCTTATGGAGTCATACGCTTGTTTAAAATCTATGAAAAGCTGGTACACGTCTACTTTATGCTCCTATAATTGTCAGCAAGATCACTCAAAGAAAAATAAACTATTACCAACTATCAAATGCATAAAAGACTTAGACGAAGTGACAAGGGTGATAAAAATGATACTCAAACTTCCGCACCCCGTTTTTACCTTCGATAATTCGACTACCCTCAACTTAAAGTAAGATAAAAATGAAGATGTGTACAACCCAATTTGCTAGAAATGTGCCGATGTTATCCAATGTCTATGCCAGAGCCTACTTCCTGTTGATAGCATTGATATAGGCCATGTTTTAACAATTTCGGTTATTTTACACTAGGTTCCTGTTAATTTAAATTGTATATAGCTTATTTTATTGTTATTGTAGTACCCAAAGCCATTTCTTGCTTGCCGGCTTCCAAGTATACAGGAACTTCAGCTGTGGCAAATTATTGAAATTCTTGAACTCGTTGGCTGTATTCTTAGAGTCCCCTAAGGAGAGGGTGATCCTTAGAATACCGTGGTGCGAACGCTGCATACCTCAAGCACTCGCAGTACCTTTCATGGTATTAAAAGTAACTGTCAATATATGAATCTCTTCTGGTACTAGTTTGGAGAATTAAGAGTCGGGAAGTAGAATATTATCGGCTTACAGGGTCCTCCCCTTGGAGCTGATGTGCACAAGCAATATCCCTGCGCAATCTGAAGTGGCCATGTAGACACCAAATATTTCCCTAATGGGAAGTGCCACGGAACGAAATCAAATACTCGGAGACGCCTTCCGGGGTTTAGGAAGCGGGTGGGGAGGGGGCGGTTTACGGTTCTAATAGCCCTTCACTATTCCATAGCAATTGCCTACTTCTCTTTTTAAACATAATATTGTACCAGATGAAGTAGCTAACGAATCAGTTATCATTTTCTTAAACTTTTTTCATAAACGTATTTTCCTGAGCAAAAATTCCCCTCAGGTTTGCCATTTACATTTAATAATACCTCATTTCTGAGCATACGAAAGAGGATGGCACATATATACTGAAAATATTTCAGGGAAAGGGAAATGGCTGCTTGGTCCTGCCTTTAACTATTATTTATTATCCAATTTTTTATTCCTATTTTACCCAAAGGTATATTAGGAATATAGTTTACAAATTTATGAATATAATACAATTTACAGAAACATAACAAAATTCAATATCAAGCTGACAAACAGTAAACATAAAGATGAATCATTTAGCTTAAGAAATATTTTGTTTAAGAAAGCCATGAAATATTGATAAGTTTTGTAATTCATCAGAATATGTGTAAGTGGTTTTGAGAAAGTGTAACCTAAGGATTGAAGCAATAATTCAAGTTCGTATCTTTCAAAACAGAAGAACGGGCAATCAAATAAAATGTGAGGGACATCTTTAAGATGATTTCCACAAATACAATCACATGTGTATTTGGTTTTAAATCGAAATAAGTAAGCTGAAAATTTGCCATGTCCTGTTAAGAATTGAGTGAGAACATAGGATGAACGTATTTGCATTTGTCTGTCAGAAACTGTTGGGAAATATAAATCCTTAGTCAAAGCACCACAATCACTTTTCAATCAGTATTCATTCCAGTCGTTGATTATAATCTCCTTTAATGTTTGCCTCACATAAGAAATAGGGCATACAGTGTATGACTCTGGAAGATCTGAAGTCGCAGTTCTCTTTGCAACCTCATATGCACGTTCATTTCCGGCAATCCCTACGTGTTCTCTGACACAGATGAGAACTACATAATAATTGACTTCTTATTCCAGCTGCAATAGGACTGCTGTTTTTCGTATCTTTCAAAGCTGCCATTGCTGCTTGTGAGTCACTGTAAAGGTCTTTAACTATTAGCAAGCAGAACTTAAATGTAATTGGCATGGTAATTACCATGTTGGCTATGGTAGCTCAAGGGATTATAATGATTGGACGGAAACCAGGAGATCCGTGGTTCAAATCCCGGTCGTGGAAGTAATAGGAGAAAGGACTAAGCGTAGAAGATAGAGACTCGTTGGACCAGATATAGTTCATACCCAATAATAAAAGCTACTGACAAAATGGTATAAAAAGCTACTACTGATTGGCCAAGACAAGAAGGCAAGCTAGACGAATGTGCAATGATATCACTTTTGGTGTCTCTTCGGGGTGTATGCTCGCCTTCCGAGTATGACAAGGATGGAAGGCTCGTTTAAAATACACAAGTGTTACCATATAGCTCACCCATACATAATACCTATCGCTGCAACAAACATTAGATCTGGCACCATGGCTGACTCATACTTTAAATGTAATTACCTATATATATATATATTACCTATATTTGCCAACGATTTGATTATTTTTAGAATAATTAGGCGTCATTATAAAATATTGTCACCTAATTATCGGAAGGCACGGCCAGCTAGCAGCAGGGTGGGCGACGGGACGCATTTAGCTCACGCCTACTCATTTATCTTGTAGCGCTAACGAGAGGATGGTTGGAAAAACATCACTAGTCATCTCTTTCCCCTGTCCCTGACATCTGGAACTGTCTGGATGATTCACTGAACTGTGAAGCTTCCAGAAGCAGCGATCTTCCTATATAAGACTACATTGGACGAGTCAGTTGAGTTCTTGGCGAGCAGCTGTGAAGAGCGCCGTGCTAGTGAACGGACTGGAAGACTATGTACGTGTATCAGAGGAGTTGTACGTAATTGTGAGTGTGGAGTGGACTTGTGACAGACGAACTGGTTAATTGTAATTGTGTGCGCTACGTAATTCTATGTAATCGGCAAGTGTTCCAACTGTAATTCGGTGGAAATAAAGAACATTTTGAGTTTGAGCAATTGGACTTTTAATTTCACGAACCCACAAAGTCACAATATATATTTATGTCTAATATCATGTGTGTGTAATAACTGGTAAAATTATTCACCGGAAAAATAGAAGCAATGAATTTAGATTAAAAATTCTCAGTATAGAATAGATTGAGCATCAACTGTTTAGAACTAATATTAATTGTGGCAAAAATGTGGTCTAAAAATAAATTACGCAAGTTTTAATGCCATTTTTTGAAACAAAAATATATGGGAAGAGTATGTGGAAACAGTATGTTGGAGAGTATTCAGAGGTTTGGCTGCCACTATGTTTTTGTGTGGAACTGAACACCAAGCAAAAAGACAATAAAATATTTATGACATATTCAGAAAAAATGAATGAAATATGATGTTGGAGCAAAGAGAATGTGAGGAAGTCACCGAAGCACTGCAAATTTTTAAAGTGAAACAAAATTTGAACATTTTAAACCACAATTAATTAATTTAACACATATAGAAATATAATTCTGAGGCAGACCTAGGCAGATCTAGAAAGGGATAGCTGGAAATACTTTAAATGCAAAACAAATAGTTTATTTTCTATAATGAAATATGGAATATCACTTTTCACCTAGTCACATTTGGCGTACCATATAGTATGGTATGTATAGAGTATACATAAGTATACTTTCCTAGTAAAACAAAACTGAGCTTATTATTTGTATCACGGTAACAAGAATTGTTACAGATTACATCCAAAATGAACAGTGTACATCTTGAACGAAAGTACAAGGGGCATCCAGAAAGTAAGTTGTGTTTCAATTTATCTCTGCTGCAGCGCTGCGATCGCAGTTCCGCACATGCGCGAAAGACACTCTGTATCAAGGAGAAGAAACGTGCGCCATTGTGAGATTGCTGTCAGCCACGTACGCTTTGTTGTGCTTGTTTACAATGTCGGTGTTTATTGAAAATCCCGCCGCTTGTGAAACCAGATCTGTGATTCGTTTTTTGAATGTTAGGAAAGTGAAAGTAATTGAAACATATCGGCAAATTTGCGATGTTTACGGACAAAATGCGATGAGTGATACAATGGTGAGATGATGGGTCCGACAGTTTAATGAAGGACGTAGTGAAGTGCACGATGAAGAACGAAGTGGACGTCCATCTTTGGTTACAGAAAAACTGGTTCAGGCAACTAATGACAAGATCCAGGAAAACCGCAAGTTTACAATTAGTACTCTCGCTATGGAGTTTTCCCAAATCTCACGATCACTAGTTCATGAAATTGTTACCGAGAAACTGAAATTTCGTAATCTTTGCTCACGTTGGGTGTCAAAGATTCTTACTGAGCAACTTAAAACAAAACGAATGGGCGGTACACTTCAGTTTTTGACCCGTTATTATGAAGGCGACTTTCATCTGTTTTTTGCATCTCAAATCTTTTTTGGCGGTCAATACTTCAACAATGATGAAGAGCTGAAAGAAAATGTTTGCATCTGGTTGAAGACACAGGCGGAAAACTTCTATAAAGAAGATATACAAAAACTTGTGCCTCGTTATGACAAATGCCTGCAACATTTCAACAGTTATGTGGAAAAAATAGTTTAAGAGTTGTAGAATTTTGAGAAATAAATATTTTGTCTGTATCTGTACACAGTTTAATTTTATTACCCAACGGAACTTACTTTCTGGACGTACATCGTATATTCTCACACCAGGAGGTTTGCTATATTACCATATGTCAAAGATAGTGTTCTACCATACAGTTAAACATTTTACATTACATTAGCGTTAAAACTTCTAACATTATTAAAACCATGACGTCTCGAGAAGTTGGTTTTGGCTTGTTCATGGAAGAATCCTCTTCTAAGTTTAGCATACCATATTTGGACAAAGAGAGGAACTGCGTTTTATGCAAAAGCCTTGTAAATGTAGTGCGCAAGCTAATTCTCTGCAAACAACATTTCATTAAGTTAAAAACGACTGCTGTACAGGACGTCCTCCATGGTCTTTTGGTACAATGTTTGGCACTGGTTCCCGAGATCACAGATTCAAACCAGGCGAAAGGTGACTGATTTTTTCGGTTGTAAGAAAAAGTCTTAGGACGACTTCTTTCAAAATAAAAGCAAAGCCGTGCAGTAAAGGTTTATTGTCATGCAAAAGATATCCACACCTTTTAAAAGAAGGTACCAAAGCCCGTAGTCTTGCTTCTGTCCCGTGGTGCTAATCTCGTACCACAAAGCGCTCATAGTGACGAAATCAGTGATTGCAGTAATCCACTTGTTTACAGAAAACATCGTTATTGTGTTCCAGTAGGCCTTCCATGATAATATTCTTAATTCTCTCACTCCTACTTCCAGTCTTGACGAGTTACGGATATAGTGTAGAAGCAGATTAAGAAATGCCAAGTTTCCCTGTAATTTCCATAAAACGTATCACTGGTTAAACTTCCGGAAAGCGTTTGTCTATAGAACTTACCCTCCAAGATTAAAATATTATGGTTATAAACGATAGAACAAAAGAGTGTCGCTGAAACCCGGGGAGATAAAAGTACGGAGAGACAAAGATCCTTGGAGTGTGCGAAACTAGCACAAAACAAATAAATTCAGAGAGAAATTACAACACCACACAAAGCTCGTAAGCCTGCTTGAAGTCTAAACTGTCCCCTTTCTAAATCAAGCCTTAGAGTAAACACAATTACATGGACGATTCCGAAGACTACGTTTACTGCGATTTTCGTACAGGCTATTTTACTTAATTTAGTTTTCACTCCTCATGCAGCTGCACACAAAGTAAATTCAAGTCTTTATTGTCACTAGATATTGAATTTACTGACACACAAGAGGAGTAAAGAAAAAAGCAACTTCAAGTGTGTACTAAGCTCACACATTGTAGAAGGACATTTCATAAGAGAAACCAAAATCAACATCATTACAGCTGCAGTGATTCTTAGTACTTATTTGTTTCCTATTTTTCCAAGGTAATTTGCAGCACACTGCTAATAGTCTCCAAGAAAAGAATATCTATTGTGAATTCATGTTTATTGTTTAGCTAAATAGACGATTGTACCTAAGAATAAAAGGAATTTTTCAAGAAGGATATCCATTTTTCTCCTACTCTCACATATATCTGTGTCCTTAAATGCCCCATTTTCTTTTTATTTCAACACTAACACACAAAATTTAACAAACTCTAGCTTTAGTACAACCAATACAAAAGTGAATGCAAGCAGTTGAAATAGTAACAACATAATCTGGGTCATAGTATAGTAATTTAGGGTTCCAAACTAATTTCGTGTGAATCCTCACTAAACATTGCCCTGAGGAATAGCTTCCCTTTTCAAACTCCTGTAATATTCCTCTGCGCCACCGAATAGATGACGAAACCTGTTATCAAAGAAAGAAAAAATCTTGACCTCCCATGCATCAATACTTTTTAATTAACTTCTTCAAAGTAAGTCATATCGAACGATAAATGAATGAAATGAATGGAATGATGCTCAAATGAGCCCAGGGTCTACAGAGCTTAGAATTAACCGACAGGATAAGGGAAACACACAAAATAAACATTTAGGCAACTAATCCTAACCGAGATTCGAACTCGGAAGCTCTTGAACGTGACATGCTACCCTATCACCTACAGTGAGGCCACATTCATCAAAAAAGCAATCACTGTGGTCAGCATAGACGCAGACTCCATCTTCTTAAAAGCGAGGAAAGGAGCAGAGATGCACTAAATGTCATAAATTATGTTATAATTGCATTATGGAATTCAATGATGCTGTAAAATAGATATAGAAAACTTAATACTAGAGAAATAGAATGATTTTCTAATAGAGCTATAAGTTAGGAAGATTTTTAACTCAAGATCAAATCATTATATACAGAAAACTCGAAAATATTTAGGAAAAATGAGGCTAAAATGGCTAAAAGAAATATGAAGCGTAGAAAATATAAAAAATGTAAATATGGGCACAAAAAGCAAATATAATAATACACTTTCCCATTATACACAAGATAGAATATTAAATGCAAGGGGAAAATCATAAATAAATAACTCCAAGGAGTAATAAATGGTACAAATTTTATGTAAAGTTTGAGAAGATAAATTAATAATTTATTCTCTTCTTAAACCATTAAAATTCAATTATAAATTTTTTTGTCTTATTATTGTCTTTCACTTCTTCCTCTCCCTTCCTGGAATCTTCACCATGTATTCTTATTCTTCTTATGCGTCAATTACGTATTTCTCCCTTCAGTTTCTATCACCCCACTGCTCCTCCTCCTTATACTGCCTTCAATGGTACAATTTTAACCAATTTTTGCTCATTCAGCCTTCCCATATGCCATCTCGGTCTATTTATTCTCGCAGAAAAATAACCAGGATCTGATGAAAGGTGAAAACTTAACAAAGCAAAAAGTATTAGTAGCACAAATCATCTTTTAATGCAGGACGTAATGATTTTACAGGAACAACAGAATTTCCCACAGAAACTTCTTTAAATGAGAGATTATATAACGGCATTCAGATGGTGCACCGAGTATTGCATAGATGCCCTTTAGGCACATGTCGCAGTAAGCGAAAAACAAGTACATATAACTGAAAAAGTAAGTCATATCTGTCCAGCAAACTTTGCAGTCTGTAGTTCAGTCGAGAGATACTGACCACAAAGTATCCAGCACCGCAGGCGGATCTGAACTTCCCCTTTGAACGAAGTGATGACATTTAGGGATTGTAGATGCGGTATCTAACGGACATATTAACATATAAAACTTATAAAATTAAACCTCAATCAGTTAAGAGACTGTTTAAGTAGAGATCACGCAGAGCTAAATCACAGCGACTTGTTACTTCAAGTATACAGAATACTTGTTTACACTTCCCATACAGTGACCTTCTTTATATATTTACGCATGTTGTACGAGGGCTGTTCAATAAAGAATGATCATATATATTTTTACGGTGATAATTTTTCGCACTAAAATTAAATCTTATTATGTTCTGTTAGCTTAATGTGAAACAAACACGCCGTAGTATTTTCATTATTGGTACTGCTGTGAGAATCAGGAAAGTTCAGACATGTTCAGTATCGCCTACCGCTGCAATGGAGGTGACATGCAGTTAAGGTTGATGTTAGAGGAAGATCCGGAGATTTTTTCAAACGTAATCACTACTGATGAAACTTGGCTACATCATTTTGATCCTGAGAGCAAACAGCAAAGCTCAGTGTGGAAATCTCTTTCATCACCAACCTCCAAAAAAGCAAAAATGGGTGCTTCTGCTGGGAAAGTTTTGGTCATCACATTCTTTAATATTCATCGAATGGTTTATCATGTTGTACCTGCACACATATCAGCAGGGATGTCCTGAAAACATTGCAAGTCCATATCAGGTGCAGAACACCACATTTCCATTAAGCAGGCTGGAAGCTGCACCACGATAATGCGCGGACGCATATTGCCAATGTTGTTGCTGAATATCTTGCAAAACTCAACGTGAAGTGCATCTGTCACCCTCCTTATAGTCCGGATTCAGCCCCATTCTATTCCCTAACTTGAAGAAACACCTTCTTGGGAGGCATTATCCATCATCAGAAGCTGTGGTGAACGCTGCGGAGGTGATTTTGAAGGATCTCTCAAAAATTGGTTTCCAGCATGTCTTTGCAGATTGGCAGAAACGCTGGCAGAAGCGCATCGCATTCAGGGGAGACTATTTTTAGAAGGACCATCAAAATTATGAGGATGAGTAAAGGTACGCTCGTAAATGTAAGAAGCATGCAGTAAACTGAAGTGATAAAGTATGTAAAAAGCCGGTCGCTTTATAATGACTTTGAAATTCCCTTTTATGCTTGAATACCAAAAATTAATAAACATAAGTAAAAAGCACAGCATTTTTTCGCCTGAGAAAGCTGTAAAGTATTTAAAAATTCAAAGCAATAGCAAATATTAACTAGGAAGTGGTTAAGTGCCATTTAGTATAAATGGTGTACTTTAATAGGATACGCATATTTTGTGTTGCACACCTTTGTGCATCTGTTATGGTTTAGCAATGATACATGGCACTCTGAATGAGAGGACTTCAAAGGCTAAACGTTTTTGGAAAATTAAAGATATAGCTTTTATTAGTCTTGTAAATTGTCAAACATTTGGCATTTCAATAAAAATGTTAGCCACTTTTGATAAAAAAAAGACAATGTTCTTTAAAATTTTCATATAGTATCCTTAAAAGTCGCTGAACAAAATATCAAGTTGTGTTGAATTCTAGCTTTTGAGTTGTGCTACTCATGACATTTGGACATTATTTTTATGCGTGGTTGCTATTTTATTTCAGATTTTCTCAAAATATATTTCCTAAGAAGTATTTGTATCGAATTATTTAATGGAATGCAATACTTCCTAAATTTAATATAAGCAGGCACTAGAGGAAGTACAATTGAGAATATATGAATATTACTAAAATAAATTAATAACTGGGAAAGCAAGGGATAAGGCTGAAATGAAAATGTTTCATATATAGGGATGCAGAGATGATCGTGATGTGATGCAATGATGCACCAAGTTTCCTCGGAGCTGGATTGTGGACCCGAAGTTCCCAATTGCGATGGAGTCTGGAACTTACCATAGCTGCTCTCGTTTTAGCCTGAAAATCTATTTTTCAGGGTGTGGTCGCGAATGAGAAGCGATGATGGATCTGTAGGAAAATTAAATAATTTTTATAACTCTCTTTTCCAAAATTATACTTTAATTTAATTATACCACATAAAAATACTCTCTGAAACAGTGAAAAAATAATCACTTTTGTGAATGTCGATATTGCTGATTTTTAAAAAAATTGTATTACTCATCCAATGTTGCCTCCACCACGTCTTTTCTGCAGACTTACGGACCAACAAAAACATCCGATCTCTACGGCGGCAAAAAGCAGAAGAATGCTAGCTTCGGCCAATTTCAAGTTATTGGTCCTGCCGTTGCTATAGCAACTCAACATCATTTTATTGCTCCACGTCACATCCGATTATAACAATGTTCCTTGTAACATTCAATAATAGTTTCATGCCTCTTTCTTTTAAATCAATTTTCACGCTATTTAACACTAAAGTAATATTTATTTAAAATTTACAATAATATAGTTATTAAAATCACAATTAATACTCAGTTTCCTTTCCTTCTATCTGTTCACTTTCACACCTTCAATTGTTATCTTTAGCGTCGTTCTCTATCCATTACAATCACAAGTAATTTTAAATAAAATTAGGTGTAAAATAACTGTTTCAAGGTAAGAACTACTGTAGGTGTTTCAAAGATGTAAAGATTTTCTGAGCGCAATGCATTTGCGAAAGTCATCTTTATTAATTAACTGAAATGTGAGTATGAAAGAAATACTAAGACCAAACACACAGAGTAAGAGAGAGAGAGAGATAAATTGGATACATAGATTAAGGATGTATGAAGGATACAACAGATAGATATTCAAGAATAACCCTACACCCTAAACTAACCTTTACATTAAAGAATTATCGAAAACTTTTGACTTCCTCATAGATGTCTCTGTCGATCTTTATTAAAATAACCGTTTAAGAATATTTTCATATCTTCAATCTTCCTGGAAAAGCCTCTGAATTCTCCTAATTCTGGTTGACTTCTGCATAACTGAGGCGGACAAAATCTTACTAAGCTGGCCATAGCTCAGTCGGTGGAGCCGTGCAAAGGTTCATGGCTTCGATTCCCGGCAGTGGGGATGACGATTTTTCTCCGACCAAAATAATTAATTCATCTTCCCCTGAGTCTGGAAGTATAAATGACAGTGCGAATGCGTGCGTGATCTAATGATTAAAACCCAACGAATACGAGTTAACACCTTTGATATGTTCCAAAGGAGAACGGCCGCCGATATGACCATTGGAGTTAAGGTGGGGTATAAATAGAACAAAAATATCTTACTACATAAAAATGTGAATCTGGTTATTGCATAAATTTCATGTTAAACTTTTTCTTAGACAGACATTGTGGAGGTCATATTTTACATTGATTTAAGCTTTCAAATTATAACAATAGAATTTTTTATTGGTTTTTGCACTTATATGCCCTAGCAATGCAAAGAGAGTGAAATCTCACGCTACATCACCAAATACTAACCAGCTCTTAAAATATTTGACTATCACTCTACCATACTGTTATAGATATAGACGGAATATGATTTTTTAAAGAATAGTTTGTACAAAAAGAGTAGAGAAAGTCATATGCCCCATCACATTTGTTTATGGGCTTCGTACGAGACAAATGTCCCCCACCCTTCGCTATCTTGTGAGAACTTAAAACATCAACATTGCAAGATAGGCATAAGCAGTGATGCCTAAACTTTTCTCTTTAAGCTAACGACTACACATTGTCGCTCTACCGCATTTTTTCCATTAATACATGAAGCATTTCTGCTTCACTCAGATAAATGAAGGTGAATGCTAGATTGCATTAGAGAGATTAGTCTTTGAGATCTATGAATGCATCTTGTTCGATGAACAGTATGTGGAGGTAAATCTGCTCTTCACTCTTTCCTATAAAGTTGAGAATCACTGGACATATGTTTAATAAATCAATATGTCACTTTACAGATGCTATTTTTGGGGCCACGTACGTAGCAATTTTATGGATCTAGGCATTACTTCTCATTTATCTCTGTGCTTCAAAGGTTAATTGTACCGTAAAGTTTTACAACTAAAATAAGCTTTTAGTTAGAAGCTTGAGAAGGTTTCGGTGAATCCAGGTTAATCAAAATAAATGTACAAATGGAAACTATTTGAAGAAGAGGCCGTCAGGCAGGTTCATAATATGATTTATAAAATGATTTGAAAATACTACAAACAACTATGAGAAATAATTATAAAATGGGTAAATTAAAAACAACTTGTGTAGTTGTGTGTCATTTCTAGTGGTAATAGTCGCTATGAAATAAACAGAGAGAACCATTCAAGAAGACAAGGGGAACATATAAAACCTCATCAAAGAGTACAATTAGATAACCCAAAAGCAACATGAATAATGAAAATTGGTGGAACAGCTGGTTCAGAAATATAAGAGAAATTGATAAAAAGAAATAGATAAAGCCCATTAGGAATTAAATTTAAAATACGAGCAAAGATACTACAGTGAAAATGCGCGATGGAGTTTGATAACAAAATGTATGTACAATTTCACAACAAAGGAAAGATGCTTTAATCATTGTAATGGGGTTTTTGTTGCTTAATAAACGAAATTAAGTTATCGATTATTCCCGTGTATTTACAACGACTTTTAGAATTAAGGGTCTTCAATCAGCAGACTCTAAAAATAACGGCGTTTTATTATGTTTAATACGGTTCATATATGCCAGAATATGTTTTGTTTTCCTGTAAGTCTGACTCGCACATTTTGGCAAGTAAATAAATAGTTGATAACGAAGAGGTGAGTCAGCTTTTGTTTATCAGAAGCTGCTGAATGCACCATTATAATTTGCAGTATTTTTTTAGAAAAGTACTGATCATTTTGCTGTCAATAAACTTTTCCTCGTCACAAACTTTACTTTTTGCAGTAAAGACGAATTTGGTTGGCATTCTTAGGGATTAGGCTTCCCTCTGATTAGAGCAAAGATATGTTTAAAACTAATAAGCGTTCTTGTACTTGCCACAGAATTCTTAAAGATGTAAAGTACAACAATAAAAACTCATGTCTTGCCATAGGATAGGTTTTGGTCCTACGGTGAGTAAGATTTAAAAGTGTGTACCTAATAAAAACTCCGAAGTTTCTGACAATTTTTAATGAAACAATTTGTAATTTAACAGTTAACGTACTGGCTCATCCAGATACATTTTTTTTTTTTTTTTTTTTTTTTTTTGGTAATTTACGTTCTCCAACGATAAGTCATATCGCGCGATGAATGGAATGGATGAAATGATGCTCAAATGAGTCCGGGGTCCATAGAGCTTAGAGTTACCTGACATTCGTCTATCAGCATAAGGGAAAACCCCGGAAAAACCTTATCCAGGCAACTCACCCTGACCGAGATTCGAACTCGGGACGTCTTGTACGTGAGGCAGACATGCTAACACCACGCTACCCAGGCAGGCACATTTTTGGGGCTGGAAGTTTTCATTATCACTATTACTTAAACTTTTGGAATCGGAAGTATGAATCTGATGGCATGTGCCTTTGTGTATCGTTACTTATGAATAGAAAGAATCCCTTGTTAATGGTATTGGGCTATGTAACAAAATTATCTTGGAGAATAATGCAACAGGACTCCGGATTTCAGCGTTAGACCTCCTCCAACTTTACATTAATCTTATTTAATATAATATACCTAAACTAGAGGAAGAAAATTCATCCAAAATTTTGTCACTAAGGTATCACCAGAAAGTATATTGAGACTGTGGAAACGTAGAGTCAGACTGAAAAATTCAATGTCATAGTCGGAATTTGAACAACGGATCTACTGGTTGCCGTCCAGCCGCTCTAACCCTTGAGCCTACTATGGCCAACATGCTGACATGACGTTAAATTCTCCAACTTCTCCAATGGCAACCAGTAGATCCGTAGTTCAAATCCTGGCTATGACATTGAATTTTTCAGTCTGACTCTACGTTTCCACAATTTAGCCTATACACGGCCAGTGTGAAAGAACAATTAAGTTCCACATATTGAGACTCTTTGAATCTAAAAATCTTATGTGAGGCCCTCAGATGACCTCTACTCTTTTACAAATTCTTATTAGAAGAGTTTATTATTCTATCTAATTAATATAAATCCCCCACCAAAAATCATCCTTTACGTTGAAAACATTTTATTTTCATTTTCAGAAAATTAGCTCTTGACAAATTTGACTAAAATTCCGTATAAATTCAGTACTTCATTACAAAAAGTTTAATGTTAAACATTCTGTAATAGCTATAAACTTCTCTTTATTCTTAATGACAAGCCTAGAACTTTTCAAATTTTAAAGCGAAGGAAATTAGAGTGAACTGTTATGACTTCGCTGTGACGTCACGGTCACTACCACATAGTCTCTGTAGACCAATCAAGAGACCGCGCTTTTCCTCTCGTCGCTGCTATATATATACTCCACGTACTGATGAGTGTAGCTAACTGAAGCTGGCTGTTAATTAATTTTGTGTATCGATCATAAGAAATAGATAAAATAAGTACTGAGAAAAAATTAGATGTGAAACAAATAAAAAAAGTTTGTAGAGCTGAACATTCCAAGATATTCATTGTTATTTGTTTTGAATTATCAAGAACCTGATACAATTCTCAGCTACGATTTGTTATATATCTTTCTTTTCTTATTTTCTTTCTTCCTTCCTTTCTTTCTTATGCAGTGAGCAAAATTTCAGAAGTGTCACATGCGACCGAGTATACGAGTTTGAATAGATTTCTCTATAAGTTTATCTTACTGCACTTTTGTTATACCTACAACGAAATGAATGTCAAGTGTAATTTCGATAAATAAAAAGAGGATAGAAGGATGCGCTACGTAAGAATACAACTTACAAGAGTGTTTAGAGAAAGTCATGTTAGTGAGACCCCAGATTTTGTGTGCAAAGAAATATCAAAGAAAACACTAAAATAAGACCTGAAGCTTTCCTTCTCAATTTCTTCTCGGGCAGCACTGGATATAACACAAATATAAACAAAGAGAAGACACTATCAAAATTCGCATTACGGAACAAAAGACTGTTTTCAGTAAATTAAATACCAGGTCAGGAGATGGCGTGAATCTAGAAAATTAATTGGGTCAAAGAAACGTAACTGTAGCCCGCCTCGGTAGCGTAGATGGTAGCATGTCTGCCTCACGTTCAAGAGATCCCGAGTTCGAATCTCGGTCAGGGTGAGTTACCTAGATAATGCTTTTTCCGGGGTTTTCCCTTATCCTTCAAGACGAATGTCGGGTAACTCTAAGCTACATAGACCCTTGACTCATTTGAGCATCATTTCACCCAATTCATTCACCGTCCGATATGACTCTACGCTGGGGCGGACGTAAATTAAAAAAAAAAAATACATCTGTACTTAAGTTGATTATCAAGCTGTATTTATCTGTGCTTCTTAAGTCGACGTATTTCCATTTTAAGGCCGGTTTCCAAGAGGAGAATAAGTGAAATCCAGCTTCAAGATTAAGCGTGGTCCTCTCAGAGGAAATGGCCAAAGCCTCCTTAATTCTCCACTCCCAGTCAGTATTGCTTATTGCCAAGATTTTTTGTTGTATCCAGTGTTTCAGTTGTGGTTATAACATTTAATAAATATCCTGATGATGGGAGAGATGCGCACTACCGAAACGTCGATTTGTAATCATCTTTTCACCTGGCTTGCTACTCAAGAAGAAATTGATCAAAGAAAATACTTTTTTACTTTCAAAGGTTTCTCCACTTTCTGGCAGTTTCCTTTTGATATCTACCTCCAACTACGACGGACTTGCTACGATCTCTGGTGCAGTTCTTTGAATGTCATTCCTTCCATTATGCCTACTCCACTAAATTGTAGACGTTTCTTCTGCTTACATATTTTCCTTTTTAATTTACGTCCTCCAACGTGAAGTCGTATCGATGATGAAGAAATGTGGTAAATGATGCTCAAATGAGCTCAGGGTCCATCGAGTTTAGGGTTATCCGACATTCAGCTTTTAGGATAAGAGAAAGCCCGGAAAACCGCTATCCAGATAACTCACCCTGTCTAGATTCGAACTCGGGAGCTTTTGAACGTGAGAGACACACTACCACCTTCGCTACAAGGCGAGTTTCCTGTCCACGTCTTCTGTGACATGCTTACATGTACTTGTTATTATCGATTTACTTTACTGATACATCACTTTTCCTGAATACTTAACCTGTCCAAAAAGGTATTTACCTTTTTTGCCTTTTTAGACGAGATGCACAAAGTTATCCATAGTCATTTTGCGAACCATCTGTTTTGTTTCTTGTATAAAATCCCGTTTAGTTGTTTAACGGCTGAACCAGTCGATTATTCGATGGTGCGCCTTCTCATTTCTGCCGGATTTATGGATGACTGAGTCCATTATTTAATCGCATGTCGAAATTACAGTCCGCTTCCTTGCATTAATTGCAAGTCGACATATAACTGGACCACTCTTACCTATGCGACACATAGTTACGGGCTTGAAGAGATATCGACGTTCTAGTAATTAGCTCAGTGATGTGATTCGAAGTATGCGGTGTGTCGAACAGAATCGCTACTAAATGGTTGGCTACTTTCCAAGTTTAATCACCAAACAGGCAACCGTGGTTGTGCAACGTGCATCAGTTTTAGCTAGCGATTACTGACAAAGATGGTCGATCTCACAGAAGCATGGTACGAATTAACAATGCATTTATTGCATATTGCCAATGTCTCAAAAATTTTCCTGTGCAACGTATAGTTCAATTGTTCATGTTCAAACTTATTGGGCAAATAAATTCCCTACAATGGACACACCCATATCATTCCTCAATAAGATTCAATGTAAACTTGAGAGCATTCCTAAAGAAGTTTCCCCTGAGTAGGTAACTGCTAAAGATGCGGAAAGGTTGTACCATATAAATATTTCTTTTTTAAATTAACGTCCTTTCACTGGTTAGATCATATTGGACGGTAAATGTATCAGGTGTTTGAAATAAATAAGCAAATAATTGGATAATATGATCTGTGAATTCTACAATCCCTTTCATACTACATTTCATTTACTTCTTCACCACCCTGATAGTATTTATTCAAAATACACATTATAACTGTGTATCCATGAACAGATTGTTATTTCATTGTGTTTTTTTTTTCATTAAGGAATACGTACAATTTAATGAAATTAATAATAGCATTTATCATTAGTTTTAAAAGACCACGTCTAAGATTTTGTTTCAAAGTTTCTGAGTGGTTTCATACTTTTCAATAGTAATTGAATACAAGAGTTCATGGTGTACATAAACTAAACTTGGTGTGGTTTGATAGATCAAAGGATAGAGTCAAGCAGAATAAATACCGAGGACGATTTTATATGGAAATATTTATGAGATCTACTGTTCTATTCAACTTTTGTAGGAAGGGCAAATCGAAGGAAGGACACAGAGGGATACTAGATCCAAGATAGCAGGCAGGATCTGTCTCAAAGTCGAAATCCTGAGGCCGGTGGGACACCCACACAAGCCATCTCTATTCAAGATGAGGCCTCGTTGGGAGTTTCGTCATGCACCGGACCTCAGAACAGACTCAAAGCAAATCCCCCTTCACGTGTCACCTCATACCATCTACTTGCGTCATTCTCGAACGCCGAAACATGTCAAATTCCACAAAACATCCCAATATTTGTTTAGCATTCTAGTAAAGCCAAGATTTAAATGAACCTTTCAATGTAAGCATAAACGTTGCCGCGGAGACTTCTCACTCAGAGATGCAAAAAGGCAACAGCAAGCTGAAACCGAATATACGAGGTACCTCCAGAAAGTAAGTTCTGTTTGGTAAGAACATTAAATTGTGTACAGATACAGAAACATTATTTATTGTACAAAACTCTACAACTCTTAAAACTACTTTTCCACACAACTGCCGAAATTTTGCAGGCATTTGTCATCACGAGGCACAAGTGTTTGTATACCTTCTTCATAGAAGTTTGTCGATTGTGTCTTCAACCAGTTGGAAACATTTTCTTTCAGCTCTTCGTCGTTGTTGAAGTGTTGACTGCCAAGGAAAGATTTGAGATGCAAAAACAGATGAAAGTCGCTAGTAGCGAGGTCAGGGCTGTACGGGGGTGGTCAAACACGTCCCAGCCAAATTCCTGTAGGATATTTCTCGTCGCATTTGCAGTATGTGGTCGTGCGTTATCGTGAAGAAACACAACACCTTTTGACAGCCGATAAATTTCAATTGGTTTCACTTTCCTAGCATTCAGAAAATGAATCACAGATCTGATTTCACAAGCGGGGGGATTTTCAATCAACACCGACATTGTAAACAAGTACAATAAAGCGTACGTGGCTGACAGCGATCTCGCAATGGCGCACGTTTCTTCTCCTTGATACAGAGAGTTGCATGTGCGGAACTGCGATCGCAGCGCTGCAGCGGAGATAAATTGAAACAGAACTTACTTTCTGGAAGCCCCTTGTATCTGGTGACTGTGAGACGATTTAAACACCATTACTGTTCAACCTGGCAGATACCTGTGTTATCAATTAGTCATTTAATATAACTTTTCCTGGTGGATCCCAGGGCATATAGGGTTTCCGGACAATGAACGAATACTGGGACTGTCACCATTACCGGTTAAGCTAATAGGAAATGGTTACTCAGAAAACACGGAAAGCAAGGAGTCGCATAGCTGCAGGACGCATAGCTGCAAAAATTAGGCGGTATCAACAGATAACACAGCTGCCCATTTATTTTGCGATAGTCCAGCACTTGGTCACCAAAAGGCTCTGTTTCCAAAATTGAAAGAGCTCTTAACCATCACGTATAGAGTCCAATTTAGTTTATTATGTTCGCTCACAAAAATGGCCATACGTAATAAACGTGTAAAGGTGGCAATGCAGAACAACATTCACTCCCTACTTTATAAACTTAGCTAAATAATGTACACAGAAAGAACCGCAGAGAATGGAGAAGTTGATTACTAACCGATATGGAAGGATGGAGAGGATGAAAGTAGAGAGGATGGCTATGTGATTGACGGAACGAACGAGTTTTGGATTGAAACTATCGCACATGAAAATACCACACTAAACATACATAATTTACCAAAGTTACGTTTAAGTTCATCCATCTTTTGTTCTCATTCTTTAGCAGAGATCAAATTAAAGATCAAATAAGAAAAGACAATATAAAATAAAGTAAATTTGTTCAACATCTGAAAGTAGCAGTTAACCGATGGTAAGTTTCAATGGGAAGAGAAGGAGAAGAGCGTACTAAAGTTTAGTTCATAACATAACCCAGGGTGCGACCGCCCACATAGGGCCAGGACCTACCAACCCGACTGCCGGCCTCACGCTCACATACAGAAGGTAGATTTAGGCGATTATCCAACCGTTACGGAGAGGAGATGTGTTCAGCATCTCGGCATCCCCCAGCCGGAATGTTGGCTTTCGTGACCAGGGCTGCCTACCTATCGTAAGCTCCTCACTTTCCTCACGATGCTGAGTGGGCACCAGTCCCATACCCAGGACTTAAAATCCGCACCCCAGTGGTGGGGGCGATCTCGGGCCGCTTTCCGTGATACGGAGGCAAGGCATGATGCCTTAGCCGATTACGCCATGGCGCAGGACAGGTCTAATTTAGGTATAGATAAGAATAAAATTAAGTAATCTCTATTTCATATAACCTTGCCCCGCTGACATGTATCACTCTGCGTGCAACTACCTTCCCCCTCACCCTAATTGGCTAATGCTTTCGCGCCATAGGCCATAGGCGGTGCCTTCCCGTCACATTTAAACCTGCAGTAAACGTCATAATAATTACCAGGAAGATAGATAAAATTATGCAAATAAGAATATGAAGGCATGCAAAAATAATGAAGTTTATAATGAAACTGAGCAAGTTGAAACTGAATGAATGAGCAATGAAACTGAAACAAGTTTATAATGAAAGGCGTTCGACCATTTCCACTAGGATCTTTTAAAACCAGCACACATACCTGCAAAAATGCTTGTCTTTCAGTCTTAAAAGTCGTGTCACGCCATACTTGTCGTGTGTCCTTCATTCACCCAAGTCTCGTCAAGGTAGTATATTTTGCGATTTGTATCCCGGTACAGTCTGATTGTTCTTAAATAACGTCTTCGCCACACAGCAATATCGCCGCTGGAGTGCTAGTTTTCCTGTTGTCTCAATTTCATGTCGCGATGTTCCTACGCACCTAACACACCTGTAAGTTCAGAGCACAGCTGTTCGACTTCTCTCACTGACAAAGACGGATTCTTCTCTGTGAGTGCATTAAACACATACACCACAATTCTTTTTTCGCCGCTTTGTAAAGGTTTTCCCTTGCGATGCTTCAGCGAAAAACTGGCGGTAGGCTCTGTCATTATACATATAATAAGTAAACGCGCAATAAATGATCAATAAAATAATTTAGCTCTCGCACTCGGCACAACACACCTTCGAATGGCGGTATATGACTAATCTAGTTCAAAACAAGGTCAGTGATAAAAGTCATATATCAGTGCTATCGTGCCATGTGCTTGAGAGCAAAGGAACCTCCTCTTTACTTCGTTTAAGAATTAGCAGCCATTTCAGATAAATCAACTCTGTTGCGTAATATATTTAATTAAAACAGTTAGGAAAATATAAATCTGACAATTCTGTTCCAACATATAATGATATATCACCATGTTAAATAACGAACTAATTTTTAACGCACAACAGTCTATACTGCAATATCAACCAATGAGAGGTGATAAGGTCACGTGACCGTTAAGAGATAAGGGGCAAGCTTATGTGAAACAAGGATTAGCTGTGGAAATTTATATTATTGTTGCACAGACTACTGTATTTCATTCCTTGTCAACTATGGCACGTAGTTTGGAAATCCAATTGTTAGTTCTTGATTCATCCGCAGTCTCGAATGTGTTAAAACCATTGTGTAGTAAATAGTTTCACATTTCACCTTCCTTTTTGAAATAGAATGTAATACTAAGGAAGGAAGAATCTTTTATTCGAAAAGGAGTCTCTGTCATGTATTTCATTATTCGTCTTTCTTTGGCTTGGATTACATGCTTTTGAAATGGTTATTTGGTAAAATGAAATTTTTCTCTTTGAGCTACAGTTAAGCAGGATTGAACTCTTCTCGTCTGGAAGCAGTCTGATACTAGCAGGTCCCTCCAAGTGTGAAGTTGCGCCTGTCGATATGGATATTTGAAGCTATAGGTCCTTCTCTACTCTCTGTTTCAGAATTGCGGGTAAAATCCACACTTACGACAGTATTATATTCCAGTCCTCTTTGTTCCTTTTATGCTCTTTCATTTCAATATACCCCTTTTCATGTGTCATGTAGTATCAATATTTCATCAAAATTCTCATTAAAACTACAACGGGTAAGCATATGATTTATCTTACAACAAACACGTTTGCTTTTAGATATAGATACTTTATTTTAACATTAGTTCAAAAATTTATACATGTTATGTTATGCTACATTAATAACTGAGCTGCTAGTGTTTAAGTTCTGAAAGTCTTTTTTCCTTCTGTGACAAAAGCCGGTGATATTTTCGCCTAAAATACTCTACATGGCGCGTATAACCATAACTCATTTCGAGACGTTTGTGTCATTATCTTAAAAAAGTTTCAGTTTCAGGTTTCTATAGGATTTTTATGAATTTAACAAAAAAGTGCAAATTACTAAAACTTTAATTTTAATATTCATACTCGTAAAATCAAAATAAAAGTTACATATTTTTGTTATAACTCTAAAGAATATTCTATTTATGATTCCTCTT
>CM060951.1:62539759-62629759 GCA_030765055.1 Mantis religiosa | reverse complement strand
TATGCAACAGAGGCGGGTCAGTAAGCTTTTTGCATTATTTATTTTGGAATGTGGCCCATTACTCTGTTCTTAGTGTCTAGTTATTTTGGTTACTTCATATTTGAGAATAGTACGATAGTAATTAACTATCTTTCAATCCACATACGGCATTCATCTAATTCCCTTCCCTCTTAAACCTTCGAATTTCACTTCACTGATTATAGCCCAATTAGGTCCCTCCTCACGTGTTACATTTTCCTACATCACCTTTTTTGACACTCTTTAAATGTTCAATGACTTTTTGATAATAAAAGTGCTACATTCTTCAAGAATTTATATCATTAATTCTTAGCTGAATTTATGCCTGATAATAAAGTAAAAGTTTCGTTGCCAAATTGTTCTTGGTTGAAAATAAAAGACACACACAACTGTAGAGCTCTACACTGGACCTCACGTAAAGAAGGAAGTAAAGTCGAATCCGTTTTGATTCTCAGTTTACGGTAGTTTAGATGTATCGATTAGCTTAAATAATGCTTCCTTGATGAAGAAAAATACATACACAAACACACACACATACACACACACACACACACACACACACACACACACACACACACACACACACACACACACACATGCACGCATCTACACAAAACATAGTGCTGTGAGTTGCACTATTGGACCTGGACTGATACTTCTGTTTAATTCATGGACCAATGGTTTATTGCAAAGTCACTTCAGTAAATGCTCGTAGAATTAACTGATATGTTGGACTCTTACAGCTTTCTCTTCCCACTCTTGTATATATTATTTACATAGGTTTACTCTTCGATCGCATGCTAATTCCGATAAGCCTTTGCGGAACTGTTATTTGTTTGTAGGAAATGGGAATTGAGAATCCATTTGGCTTAAGGGACAGTCCATTTAAAATAACGGATTACTCTCAAATGGCTTTGAAACTCTGTTCTCTATGCATAGCCAAAATCAAACAAAAACAAATTACTTCCTATCTGATTAACGTAAGTTTTAAAATGCAGGCCAATAACAAGGAGTATCTCGCAAATAATTAACTTCACAAAGAATGTATTTCACATGTGCGTGTTTCAATAAGATCTACATTGTTATGTGCGTTAAGATTAACTAAGGCTCAGTGGTTATCCAAAGTCATCCAAAATGAAAAGGATATCAGAGGCTATTTCCAGAAAACTTAAGGTATAAATTTAATTTATAGGAAAATACCTTAGATACGTTGTAATAAAAGTGTTTAGGGACCCTTTGATAAAATAAAAATTTTCTGAATATGTCTCATAATAAAGAGTAGTTTGTGGTGTGAGTTCCTTAAATTCTTCGTGTTTCATTGTGTTGGAAGATGCTGAACTTAAATACAAAGTTTGGGTTTTAGCTATATTTTTGTATGAGTTATGCTTTTCATACACGCTCTCGCACCCACGGACATACATTGGTTGGTTTTATTGGCTTCGATGAAACCGCGATATCGAATTGTTAGTGAAAATTATTTCCTTTGACTTCAACACCCCGGACATCTATACTGCAACCAAAATTTATTCGGATAGTCATTATCTAATTTATTTTCCTTTCTTCTTCCGCAATGACCTCGAAACAAGCTCACTCACTTGTCACAAGATTACCATCACAAGAACAGCTGACAAACTACTACCCCACTATAACCCGTCGATTATAATCATTCTGTCATCTAATGTTTGGAAATGAAGATTCAACATACTAGCTTCCGAAAGGTAGCAGCAACGCAAATAGCTTCATATTAGATTGAATTATTGGGGAAATGGCTTGATAGGTATGCCAAGGATCACCGACGAAAGTGTATTTCTCAACACAAAAGTGTAAATTATGTAAAGAGCTAAGGAAGGTTTTTTTTTTTTTTTTTTTTTTTTTTTTTTTGTAATTTACGTTCTACAGCGTTAAGTCATATCGGACGATGAATGGAATCGGTGAAATGATGCTCAAATAAGTCCAGGGTCCATAGAGCTTAGAGTTACCCAACATTTGTCTTTCAGGATAAGGGAAAACCCCGTAAAAAACCTTATCCAGGTAACTCATCCTGACCGAGATTCGAACTCGGGACCTCTTGAACGTGAGGTAGACATGCTACCACCACGTTACCGAGGAGGGCACTAACGAAGATGATATGTGGCTCCTCAAACATGAAAAAAATAATAGAGAACTGGAATTGGAGGTTGAGTACTCTCGGACGATGTTCACAGCTTACAAGACAGGGTAAGATGCGAAATGACGAGATGAATGGAAATGCGTGCTCCATAATAAAAGCATCAGCTTCCGTGGTATTGCAATGGCATTAAAATGTACAGAAACTACTCTACTGCAGATGGCCGCCCACCTCGGTAGCGTGGTGGTAGAGTGACTGCCTCACGTTCAAGAGGTCCCGAGTTCGAATCTCGGTCAGGGTGAGTTTCTTGGATAAGGTTTTTTCCGGGATTTTCCCTTATCCTAAAAGACTAATGTCCAGTAGCTCTAAGCTCTATGGACTCTGGGCTCATTTGAGCATTATTTCACCCATTCCATTCGTTGGAGGACGTAAATTACAAAAAAAACTGCAGATGGCCGATAAAAGAATCTTGAAACAAGGAACATCAGGTGGAAGAAGGAAAAGCTGACGCTAAGTTTGGAAAATATATTTAGAAAGTAAACAAAGATAAGAAATTAAGGATCTGGTGACTACAATTAAAAGTCTTATGAAGGTGGAGAACATATATCTCCTAAAGGAAAATGCCAAGCAAAGAAAATAATGCTACATCAGGTATGAGCTGAGTATTAGTAGCTGAGGAAACATTTAAGAAATCGAAGGGAATAAGATTGGCGGTGTGGTAGGATGGTAGGTTTTTAAATAAATTAAAAGCTGGTCCTGTGTTAAATTTGCCCTTGAGTAAACTGGAACAGAAGTACCTCCATTAGAATTTGTACAAAAAATAACATTCAGACTCCTTATTAAAACTGCTAATACAAAGTTATAGCCACCGCACATTATCATAGTTAAACCATTCTGTAGCTATAGAGAAACAAAAGGGAAACTTTTGTGAAAGATCATTTAAATTTATAACATACGTACATACAAAGTAATTACTCGTATTTTACACCATGCCAGTATTATCAAATCAAAAACGTTTCTTATCAACTTAAACAGAAGAGATATAGTAGTAGGCTGCCGCGAACACAGTCCAAGAAGTATGCTAAATTGAGCAGAAATGTCAGTTAAGTTTCTGGTTCTATGATAACACTACACCATGGATGTTAATGCATAACGCTTTTATTAGTGGATTTCTTTCCTCTTATGTTTCTTGTTTCGAAATACTTAAGTTTTCTATAAATTAGCCTCTAAAATCCTATTCATTTTGGATAAATAATTTTTGATAAAAATTTAGATCTCCTTGAAACACGCACTTCATGTGAAATACACTTTTGTTAAGTTAATTATTTGGGAGACACTCCTCGTTATTGACTTGCAATTAAAAACTCACAGTAATGTTCTGCAAAATATAGAAAAGGTTTAAGATGTATCTGGGTTTCTACAAAATACATTCAGAAGATTTTTTTTTTTCAGATAGTCCAGATTTTTCTCCCGCGTCCTCCTTTCAGTTTTATCTTGTTTTCTTTTTGCTACAGAGCTAAAAAGAACTATTATCGATTCTCAAAATATTAAACACTTATTAATAGAGCATTCGCATTTCAATATCAATGGAAGACGTTATTTCCAATCATAGATTTCAGAAATAAGTAGATGATGTTAAAATATTTTCTTGAATTGACACGTGAGAAAAGCATTAAATATGATAACATTTATTAAGAGTACTTTTTACAAAATCGGCAGTGTGGTAATTGATAAGTGTAACTTACTGAACGTAATATGCTTAAGTTGTAAAAGTGCCACCGTTCGGTAGACTTGTTCTATCTCCTTATTTATCTCTACCGTTCACTCCCTCAAATTCGCTTTGACGTGTGGGATCCTGCGGGGAGTTCAAAAAGTTTTCACTGTTGTCATTTTTACAGCATACAAAACCGCCAGTTTTAACTTTACTGATAACAGTGGTCACAATGGACCAAGTTTCATGTGAATGAACATATCAACGCAAAATGGATTGCACATTTAGCGTGTATCTCTCCCTGAGCGACAGTAAAATGTGGTTATCGGCGAGTCCATGTTCAAAGCGTCAAATCTGTATTGTACCAAGAGAATACTTCTACGTAGAATTGTATAAGTATTTCTCCATCCAGAGTATCAGATGTCATGCCATTAATTGTTCGCTTATGAAATTTTGGAATATTTTAAACGTCCATTGTGCTTTTCCGTTATATTACAGATATGTACATACGAGGGCTGTTCAATAAAAAATATCATTTTTTTGACAACGTACCTTTATTCATCATAATTTTGATGGTCCTTCTCAAAATAGTCTCCCCTGAATGTGATGCCCTTGTCCCAGCGTTTCTGCAAGTCTTCAAAGACATGCTGGAACCCATTTTAACAGATCCTTCAAAATCGCCTCCGCAGCCATCACCACTTCATCTGATGATGGATAATGCCTCCCATGAAGGCGTTTCTTCAAGTTAGCGAATAGAAAAAGTCACATGGGGCTAAATCCGGACTATAGAGAGGGTGAGGGATGCACTTCACGCAACAACATTAGCAAAATGCGGCCGCGCGTTATCTTGGTGCAGCATCCAGCCTGCTTTTGATATGGTACCTGACATGGACTTGCAATGTTTTCAGGACATCCTTGTAGTATTGTCCAGTTACCGATGTGTGTGCAGGTACAACATGCTGATAAACCATTCCATGAATATCAAAGAATGAGATGACCATAACTTTCCCAGCAGAGACAACCACTTTTCCTTTTTGGGGGTTGGTGATGAAGGAGATTGCTTTACTATTTCCTCTCATGATCAAAATTATGTAGCCAAGTGCCATCAGCAGTGATTACGTTTGAAAGAATCTCCGGATCTACCTCAAACATCAACTTTAACTGCAAGTTACCTCCATTGCAGCGGTAGGCGATACTGAACACGTCTGAACTTGCCTGGTTTTCACAGGCGTAAATCAGGAGTACCAACAATGAAACAACTACGGCGTTTTTGTTACACATTAAGCTAATAGAATATTATAAGACTGAATTTTAGTGCGAAAAATTACGACCGTAAAATAATTATGATCATTCTTTATTTAGCAGCCCTCGTACTTTTGACCTATTAACTCACTATTTTCGGAATCTTCGTGGAAAGATATGACTGAGAAAGTCGTCATAAATAAACAAGTATCATTTAGTGAACTTCAGTTAGCTAAACTCACAAACTAAAAATATAGATACAGTTAATATCTGCAAATATTAATATAAATAGTAACAAAAATTTCCTCTGCGTCTTTCATATTAAAAGTGACTCTTTTAGTATCTACAGAAAATTAGATATTATGTTTTCCGTACAGGTATTCGTCTTACCCCTATCACATTTTGTATAATAGCGAATTTACCAAAATGACAAATGACGTTTGAGAAAGCGAAACTTGTTTTAAAGTAGTAGTTTAGCTAGAAAATGTTGCTGAACTACAGCTTTCGGGAGGCGCAAGTTTGTAACACAACCTACACAAAACATAGGAATTACATGGCTTTGTACATGATCATCAGGATAAATACAGAAAAACAAATCTAACCTAAATTTAATGATACAATGAAAGTCATATTTCTGTTCACCAGGCACCAAAAAGTACACTTTCAGACAAAGTAGGCAATTCCTGGGATTATAGAACGATTTCCTGCGAAGCATTTTTTGATGTCTTCATTTTAATTTAATGCTGGAAATATTTCGAGACCCTGCTTTTTTCATTTCTAAATTAATTCTGTTTGGTGTGCCTTAAGTAAACATGCTAGGAGTTTATATAAGCTTTATTAGTAACATGTTGTACAACCTTTCCAGACTTGATAACTATTGACTACTAAGTAAATTAAAGAACACTTTAACAAAATGCGAAGAGGTAAAACAAATTTAAGAGACGAATCTAAAGATGTTAATTCGCAACAGACAAAAGTCAAAGAATAAATTACTTTAGACTGTACTGATAAATTATTACAACCGATTTAATTGGGGCTAAACTTGTGTAAATACAATTATCTTCCGAGCGATATCTCAGTCGATTTGGAAGATAAATTTACAACGTTGATGAGACCGGTTCTAAGTCAAAACATTACAATGCCTATCAAACACAATTCTCTCGTTCTGTGAAGTTCATGAAGGCGAAGTTCTATAAAGTTTGTCATATTATATCTACAACTTCGTGTTCAGAAGCAGCTCTCCCAACTTCTTTGAGTGTTGTATTAAATGTTTAGCAGAAGCCATGCATCTCATCAAAACACAGATTTATTTTCTCTATTCATTTATGTAACTCGTAACTTTCTCTTAACTTCCCTAGTCTATCAGGAAAGTAACTTTTGAACACAGCAAGAATCGAGCAAAACTCTTAATGGTGACAATGTTTTCTTCGCCCAGCACGTTTTGTATATTTTTAAAAGAAGCAGTTTAATGGGATGATGGTGGATGCTTATGAATTTCTCACCCTTGGTGACGATCTTGAGAAATCTACAATTAGTATGCAACTCTGGATCTGTAGGTGCATCAGTAATTCTGGAGCGTGTAACCGCAGTATCAGTCAGCGATTAGGAATCTTGTTATAATAATATAAAATTAGAATGGATAGAGTAATGATTAAAATAGCGGTTGACTTAAAGAATAAGCAGGAAAGAATATAATTTAATATAACATATATACTAGCATCCAGGCAAGCAAGAGAGAATATTCTTGTAAAACTGTACACTTTGGAGAAACAGGAAGTGAGGTCCATTACCTTCTTTGTGCTAGTAGAGGTTCAATGTCTGAGAACTATAGAATACTACCAGCCAGGAATGTATTGGAACAAAGGGGCTTTCAAAATGCAGTTGAGCGTGAGCGCTAAAGGGATTTACTTTCCTGATTCGATAACAATGTATACCATTACAAACAACTCAGGGTAGGCGTTCCCCAACTCAGGGTGGGCTGAACGTCAATGAGTTAAATGAGTTTTGCAAACCAATGCGAAAATTTGAAATAAATGAGAAATCAATAATAATGTAACATTTGAGAAGGGTGAGCTAGTTTGGTCATGTGATAAATTTAGAGAGGGGATCAGAAAAAGATTCAAACTGAATCGTGAAGTAAGAAAACTTTACTTAAAAGGGTATACTACGACAGGAAGGACGTGTTCCTGCGCATTAAGAAGGAGAAGTGAAGATTCATAAGTCCGAAATGTAGGAAAGTTAAGAATGGCGCAACCAGCGTAAGTGGAAGTAGCATTAGAAGTTTATTAGAGCAAAGTAGTTGCCGTATAAAGAAGAAATAGAAACCACGCGGAAGTAACTTTAAACAAATAATCCAGGGTTTCAGGTAAATTGAATTTATGTTAGGAATTTTACTAACAGGTGGTCACCGATCCAAATCGATAAGCAAACTTAGGAATTAAACCACATAATTTTGCAACGAACCAAGTGTTATTAATACGACTGAGTAGCCAAAAACCACCACAATCCATTTCGTACAACCATTCACCTGAGGATAAGAGAGCTCATAGCTCCAATTAGAACCCAATCAATTTAACACTGGTATGCGGGTTATGCCGCAAGCGATGAATTCTTTTCCCCTTGGTCGTGGTAACGGAGTAAAGGAAGTTGATGTTACTATTGCTGAAGAATGGACAAATAATTCTTTTCTTTTTCAAACATGAGGATTTATGTCTTCCGAAATATTTTCCAAATTATGATACAAATTTAAATAATATAAATGCTGTTCTTTAACAAACGATGACACACGCACTATTGGTGCATCTTAAATGCACACTCAAAAATAATTCTGCACAACCTCGGAGAGACACAAATATATGTCTTTCTCCTACGACGTTCTTAGGCAGAAGAAAGGGAAGACAGATCTTTGAAGCATTTAACAACTTACTCTCACCTGAGGTTGTCATGGTTACACATCCCCTACCTTACATTATATCTCTATTTCATTAGATATTTAAATTTCTTTATTCTTTTCAACAACATGAAATATCTGCTACATAACCCAAGAAGCGATTTCTGTTTTCCTCCGCACTTTATGTCTTTAGAATTTACTCAAAAACCCACTCTCTGGACATACATTTGATTTGACTTGCAAACGATCTATTACTTAATAATTCCATTAAAAATAATGAATTTGATTTTACATAATTTATTTTACATTAATGCGCGATTACTGATGAGCTATGAAATTGCCTATCGATGAAAGGCCATTCGGCATTCAGTGTTTATTTCCATGAGCTCCTAACTCTCTGTTATTCTGAAAAGTTTTGAATTTTAAACAGGCAATTCTCTCGCATGACATGAAAAATCACATGTTTGCTCCGAGTGCACAATCAAACAGAACCAAATTGCATTAATACGCTTTAGCGCCACATGAAGTACTCACTACGGCGGGTCCCCTAAGGGGATATGGAAATAATGAAATTGGAGTTGCAATGATATTCTGTCTGGCTAAACTACTATCACGACACTTTTTCGCAGAATAAGTTATGTTTCTTCATATTTCTTTCAGTAGTAATATTTTACAACCAACACGTTTTCTAAGCATTCTGCCCCTTACAACCTTTCAATGAAAGTTTTGTCCATTATGTACCTTCATATAAAAAGCAACAGAAAACAAAAAATAAAAAATATATAGCAATAACTTGAGAGCTCTGACAATAAAAGCTAGCAGGCAAGAATATGCCGGAATTTTTGGTAGTCGTAACCTATATACGAGGTACGTCCAGAAAGTAAGTTCTGTTTGGTAATAAAATTAAATTGTGTACAGATACATAAAAATTATTTATTGCAAAAAATTCTACAACTCTTAAACTACTTTTCCAAATAACTTCCGAAATCTTGCAGGCATTTTTCATAGCGAGGCACAAGTTTTTGTATACCTTCTTCATAGAAGTTTGCCGCCTGTGTCTTCAATCAGTTGGAAATATTTTCTTTCAGCTCCTTGTCATTGTTGAAGTGTTAACCACCAAGTAAAGATTTGAGACGCAAAAACAGATGAAAGTCGCTGGGAGCGAGGTCAGGGCTGTACAGGGGATGGTCAAACACGTCCAAGCCAAATCCCTCTAGGATGTTTTTTTCGTCGCATTTGCAGTGTGGGGTCGTGCGTTGTCGTGAAGAAACACAATACCTTTTGGCATCGCAAATTTGCCGATAAATTACAATTGGTTTCACTTTCCTAGCATTCAGAAAACGGATCACAGATCTAATTTCACAAGCGGTGGGATTTTTAATCAACGCCAACATTGTAAACAAGTACAACAAAGCGTACGTGACTGACAGCGATCTCACAATGGCGCATGTTTCTTCTCCTTGATACAGAGCGTCTACCGCACATGTGCGGAACTGCGATCGCAGCGCTGCAGCGGAGATGACTTGAAACAGAATGTACTTTCTGGACTTACTTTCAGAACTTTCTTTCTTACTGCCTGGTATATAGAGGTCTGTACTGCGTGAACCATACCGCGAATGTGGCATTACTATCCCTCTATTTGCACGAAGACCAACATGTTTTTCACTACGTAGGAAGGGATTATGACTTAATCTCCGGTTCAGGCATGAAGATATTTTTCTCCTATTGAGGGACATACAGTGAGAGTCAAAAATCGACGAACCGCTGTGCGGTATATTGCCTGTCAACGTCTTCGGCGCCCGTACCGACTGCCGCTATTATAGAAAGGTTTTTAAAACTACTTTTAAAGGCTTTATTTATCAATAATATGAAATAAAATGCTGAAAATCGCCACCATCGTGGTTCCATACACTTTTGGCACCTCTTTAGGAAAGTATCCATCACCCATTCCATTGTGAAATGCTGCTTATTTCCTGGCGGATATTTTGTTTTAATTCTTCCACACGGTTTGTCTTGCAGTACACTTTATATAAGAACTGTATGCTGTATTTTAGATTTCTTAGCCTTAACACTTCCTGTGGCTGAGATAGATGTATATATGTGAAGTTCATGGATTGTAAGGCGTGGAACGTTCACACCTGGAAATCTTTCCGCAAAATTTAGTTTCACTTGGCGAGCTGACTGAGTTAACACATGAATCATAAGTAAGTATACGCTGTGCAGTAGAAAACGTATACTGAGCCATAATACATTTGATGACTAAGTACAGGACAAAATAATAAATATTCGAAATAACTGAACCACATCACATGCCCGTCAACTCCCTACTGCACTGTGTTGTGTATAGCAAGAGCGATTCGGAGGTTTTTGGCTCTCCCGTCAGGTCGTGGAGAACAACTTTGTAAGAATCTGCTTTAAAGGAATGGTAGCACATTAGTCCGCATGTAATAAGCAGCTTGTTAACTGCACGCTGTCCTATTGATCACATATCGTCCTATTACTGCACTCTGCCTGGATATTCTGAGTATGAAATGATGAGGACAGGTGGAATTTGCAACGGGCATGCTGTTACAACGTTATTTGCAATTGGCATAAGCCAGCATATCTTTATTGTTATTAATGCTACTAAAATTCCTAGTATTTTGATATTCCGGGCATCTCAAATGTAAAGTGATGTTGAGGCGCTATAAACAATTGTATAGCCTCTTCGTTTTTAATCCCAAGTCCAACAAATTCTTTCAAATTAAACCCGAACCCGCTCCATGGCTGAAGCTCGTGCAGACCTCTAGTGTCTGGAGGATATAACTGTGCGGTTTGAACAAGCTACAATGAAATGTACGATTCCATAAGTGCCCTTCAAATAAGATTGAAACTAGCTTTTGCGATATTGTCTCTTTTATGACAGTGAAAAGTATTATTGTGGGTCTAGAAGTAGAATGAATCTGCTTTTGTCTACTAACACAGCAGTTCTCGATCCACAAAAATATAGTTCCTGTGCTATGAGTAAACATACTACTGACCACATCGCGAATGCTAATATGTTACAGAGGAGATCAGCATTTGTTCTATTAGTGACCGATTTACTCAGCCCCAATCGCACAATTAAGAACCCAAAATTATATTTCCGTATATTCTGCTGACTTCACTTCAGCCTGGTAAGAGCATCAAGAATATTACTATAGAAATGTTTAAACTAACAAACATGCCTTGTGTGTCCATATACCAACAACCCTGCTTAATAGTGTTCTTTGATCACAGTGTGAAGCTGAAATGTAAACGTTTGGCTCAAAATATTTATGTTTAACCTTATTCTTGTCTTGAAATGTACAAATACAAATACAAAATTCGGATGAATATGTGATAATAAAAAGTAAAATCCATATTTATAATGTATGTTATCTCTGAAATTTTGAAGTTCTTTAAAATAAAAAAGGAATATATGCCATTTATACTAAATGGTGACCCTAAACTATGCAGTACGTTGTTTGGATTTCTTCTTCTTTTTAACTAACGTCCTCCGACATAAGTCCCCTTAGAAGTTGAATGGAATGGATAAAATGTTGCTCAAATGAGCTCAGGGTACATACAGCTCCTCGAAATTCATCTTTCAAATAGAGGTAAACCCCGGAAACATCCTTATCCAGAAAATTCACTCTTCACCCGCCTCGGCAGCGCAGATGGTAGCGTGTCTGACTCACGTTCAAGAGGCCCCGAGTTCGAATCTCGGTCAGGGTGAGTTACTTGGATAAGTTTTTTCCTGTGGTTTCCCTTATCCTTCAAGACAAATGTCGGGTAACTGTAAGCTCCATTGACCCTGGACTCATTTGAGCATTATTTCGCCCAATTCATTCACCGTCCGATATGACTTAACGTTGGAGGACGTTAATGACAACAAAAACTCACTCTGACCGAGAAACAAATTCGAGACCTCTTGAATACGAGGCTGACACGTTACCACCATGCTACAGAAGCGGGAATTTTGGGTTCGGAAGTTTAAGACGTATAGCATTCTCTCGTCTGCAATAAAATATAGCAACAATTCAAAAAATATTATTGTTTGATATTGCAGATATAGGAAAGATATTCTGTAAGCAATTCTACAATTTTTCGATAGGAGAAGGGAGCAAATATGATTGCAGTGCACAGTTTATAGTACTGACGACCGTAAGATTTGCAAAAATTATCTACAGAATGCGAAGTGAATCTAAAGAGTTTCTTTCTTATATTGCATGCTATATACAATTTCTTAATAAACCTACAGATTTTTTTAAACAGCACACCGTTTACAGTTGAAAAATATGTTATATTAAATAGAATCAACTTCTCTAACAGCCACTTTGGAAGCACTCATGAGATGCCACAGGAACGCAGTATATATTTACGGAATATTTCTGTAAGAATTACCTCTTAAGGCTGAATGACACCTTAAAATGTCATCTATAATATACACATAAACCTCTGGTATGGTCGAAGAGCAGAGGGAATGTATTTTTCAAGCCCAGAATGAGATTAAGTGCAATACTGTAAAGTTAAAGTGTATTCATAGAAACTTGCACTTGATTAATATTTTGAAAATTTTAAAAATGTCAATGTATAATATATAACGTTTCCTTATTCATTTAAATCAATTTATTTTCTTCTCTTTTTTATTTTTTTTTATTTAAACTTTTGTAAGTTAATCCATAAGAAAATACGAAGAAAGTACGTTTTTTCTAAAACTAGATTTAGTTACAGTATTCTGGATATTCATGTGCAAAATTTAACAAAACTGAACTTCGTGTATCACAAAGTTGCAATCAAAATAGCCAATGCGAACCCATATCTACGATCGCGTGGCTTGTTTACACAAAAGAAACTGATAGGCGGGCAGTGTGAAAACCAAGAGCCGGCAGACGAAGATAGCATTCAGATAAAGTTCTGTCGAAACAAACAAACTGACATAAAGGGAAATTTCTAGTTACTTCTTGCCTGATAGAGACTGTTCGGTTTCTGGTTTATTTTCGAATAATCTAGAAATCATCAGTGAAGTATTTAAAGAGGCGACGATTGGCAAAGAGGCGAGTTGCAAGTTGAGAAACAAGAGTTGTTGTTGTAAGACATGTAACAAGAGTGAGTCGCAAGAGGTAAGTAGAGAACAGCTGAGAGTGTTGTAAACTGAACGCTGTTATTGTCATCGACCTTGGAAGATTGTGTTGTAATATGTAATGTAATGTTGTTGCTACGGGGTGTATTTCTACGCAAATAAAGAACATTTAGAATTTCGGCAAATTGGACTTTTAATTCTGCGAACCCACAAAGTTCACAATAGTCTGTAATAAATTCTACACTTCTGGCTTTATGTCATTGTTGTATTCCTTTTAAATATGACTATTCCATTAGATATATGTTTTCAAATTGTATTCGGATGCAAATAACAATTAAAACAGAATATTAAAATAGGTTAAAGACATTCTGAATAAAGACATTCTGAATATTGCGATCGAAAAATAATGGCTACCTGTACTTGATCAGCTCGCTTTGTATCCGCTTTGTGTATTACAGATATAAGACTGTTTTCATGACAAGATTAAGAGGGAGTACTTAGCTACCTAACCAATGAAATCTTTTGTGCCTATGCCCATAGAGGGAGGGGCCATAGAGGGTGGGGTAAGATTAAAGCAGAAAAGTACAGCTTCGAGAGTTGTGATGTATTTCAGCCTGCAGTGGGTGTGACGTCAGGCAAGAACCGCGTAGTGCCAAGTTGCCTATATAAATGACGCTGTGAGTACAGAATCTGAGGCTTCTGTCAGGTGTTCATTCGATGACAACAATGTAGCTGCCACGGATCAAATGGAACTGTTAAGTTTACATTGTAACGATTTATTGAAGGACAAATATACACACAAGAAAGACTTCGCTGATTTTTATAAGAATGCCCCCCAAACCTGATTTCCGAGGTTGTATTCCCTGCCTTACGAACACTGTGTATATTTGGCTCGACATATGTGTACGAACAATTTTTTTCTGTTATGAAATTAGCTAAGTCCAAACCCCAAAGTACGTTCTGGGATCACAATCTAACATGCAGCCTATGATCACAAATTTCCCAGACATTACGTCCTGACATTAATAAACTAGTTAAAGAAAAACAAAACAGAAAGTGTCGGAAAATGTCTGAATGGGTCTCCTCTAATTTGCAGAGAAAATTACCTTATGTTTTATTTTATTTACTTTATAATATTCCTGACCTTCAGATAAACTACGAGTTGAAATTTTATGTATCTTCTCATAGCGCACAGCCAAATGGTAATTGTTTATAAACTGTGAGAAATTATGTAATTAAAACAGTCAGTAATAATATCTATTACAACACTTAAGATGTAAGTTGTACATATTATTAATACCCGATACTTTTTTGTCTTTCATAAGCTGTCGGAACCCCAACATATCAAACTATTTCATTCCTCTTGGGCAGCAGAAATCAGCGCGGTGACTCACACGCTAACATACCTTTCGTTCGGGGGCATATTTGGCAGTTAGAGCTGACGGAGCTGAGGTCACACCCTGGATTAGAGGCTGCTATGAGTTGCCAGTTCTGAGGAGAATTTTTTTTTCTGTAATTTACGTCCTCCAACGTTAAGTCATGTCGGACAATGAATGGAATGGGTGAAATGATGCTTAAATGAGCTTAGAGCCTAGAGCTTAGAGCTACCGACATTCGTCTTTCAGGATAAGGGAAAACCACGGAATAGACCTTATCCGGGTAACTCATCCTGACCGAGATTCGAACTCGGAACCTCTTGAAAGTGAGGCAGGCATCTGCCACCACGCTACCGAGTCGAGCGGTTCTGAGGAGAGCGGCGTACTACACTCCCATCTGTGTGCTGGCTCGTATACAACAGGTTTCCTTCCCTGTGGGCTTGCAAATCCTTTTGTAGCTTGGGACCCGCGATTTGAAAGATTATTTACGCCAGCGAATACCCTGGCATGCGTGTCATCAACTCTTAGAACCCTGAAGTGACCAACCAGGATGTAAGGCGAAGTGAATTGGAGGAACAGAGAATTCATGGGACAGAGAAATATAGTTGAAATTATAGTTGCAAGAAGAATAATTACAATAGCGGAAGCATGGCTTCATGAGGCCCAAAACGGATTTAGAAATGAAAGATCATGCACGGATAGTATATTTATAATTCAACAACTAATTGAAAAACACAAAGAATTTAATGTTGATACATTTATGCCTTTTGTTGACTATGTTAAAGCCTTCGATTCGGTTTTAAGGGATAAACTTTGGATAGCGATGGAAATTTGTGGAATACCAGCACATTTAATAGGGACTGTACAAGGTATGTATAAAAACACTACAATAGCAACAATAAAGAATGGAAGGAAAACAGAAGCAGTGGACATAAATAAAGGAGTAGGACAAGGATGCCCTCTATCGCCTATACTCTTTATTATCTATATTGATAATATGGTACAAGAATGGCAGCAAAGTATAAAACAAAATGTACTAAATGGAAACATAATTTTAAATATAGTATTATTTGCTGATGATCAAGTGATAATATCCCACTCAGAAGATGACATGCAAAGAGTAGTATATAGTTTACACAACTTAGCGGAAACATATAACCTTTCAATTTCAGAACACAAAACTCAAGTAATGGCTTTTAGAGGAAAGAACAACATAAGAGCAAAAATGGTTATAAACAATAAAATAATATAATAGGTTAATAGTTTTAATTATCTAGGCTACACAGTAGCAGCAGTAAATAACAACAAGGATATGGAGGTGAAATTAAACAGATTCAATCAAATGTGTGGGACTATAATAAGAACGCCGAACAGGAAAACACGAAAGGAAACACAGATGAAATTTTATAAGATAATGACAGTCCCAACGTTAACATACGGTTCCGAAATATGGACACTGACAAAGAACCAACGCAAACAGCTAGAATCGGCAGAGATGAGATTTTTGAGAAGCGTGGCAGGTTATAAAAGAATAGACCACTTAAGAAACGAAAAAATAAAAGGAGAGCTTGGGATTTTTAATTTAAACAGTAAAATAATAAAGAACAAAACTTAATGGAAAAATCATATTTTAGGAATGGACGCGGAACGACTTCCAAGAAGAGTTTTAGATTATGTGCCGAAGGGAAAGAGAGATGTGGGACACCCAGCTCTACGCTGGAAGGATCAGTAGGCTCTTGAAGAGAACGGAACGGGTCACAGGGCCCAATCCTTGAAGATGATGATGATGACGACGATGATGATGATGATGATGATGATGATGATGTAAATTATCCTTCCCAGATTCACCTTGAGTCACGGGACGACCCAATAACCTCAAGGATCAAGAAGATCCCTCACGGAAAACGAGCCTAAGACCTACCGACTGCGGGCCACAGCGCTACCATCTGAGCTATCCCTCTAGTTTACAGGTACATGTCTATTTATAATTTTTAGTAAATTTTCCTGATGTGAACGAGAATCTATTAATATATCGAAGAAATCTCAGTACATCGTACAAGTTTATTTTCTAAACTTAAGCTGTTATATTTCACATCCTGGTAGCCAGGTGCTTTATGTTCCTGACATCCTACGCTCTCTACCTTTAATCACTAAAACCGTTAGCGTAAATGTATTTACTTAGTTCAAACTATATCGAATCAAATAGCTTTGTAAATAGTTTCGCCAGAAAGATCGCCCTGGGCATGTTTATATTTAATATACAGCTGGTTTCAACCGCTTATTTGCTAGTCACTGAAACCAAAATCACAGCAACCTGATATAAAAACTCTCATCTCACTAAGTGAGATGCTTGGTTCGTCAAAGTAGAACTCTTGTTATACTAATTTGATTGGCAGAACTGCAATTGAAAATCGCGCTGTCGACACATTCAGCTGCAGGGGATGTCAACTTTCATATTGTATTTGCTTTCAATCAAGTTTAAAGAATGTGTGTTTAAATTAAATGGATGATGCTGATTTACTCCAAACCTTAAAAAACCTTTAGACCTGTTATCGCAAAAGTGTTTAAAATAATGCTGGATATGTTGTGCTTTACTCTAAATTCGTTAATTACTTTATAAAATATATTAATTGTATTGTGCTTTAATTTCCTGAAAATATTATTATTGTAGCCTGGCTCCTACCGAGCGGGATGCCAGAGGTGTTTTTTTTTTCTGTGGCCCACATTGTTGAGATTCGGGTTCGATTCCCGTGGCCAGCCTACGTGACCCATTGGTCTTTTCAGAGGTTTTCCCGGATCGCCAGGTGAATGCTAGTGAGGTTAATTATATCCCCCGTATTTCCCTAACCTCCATTTCAACTCCGTTATCATTTCATATCATTTCTAATCTGATGGTCTCTGTCAGGGTAGAAGTGTCGGCTGGAGTCTCGGCGCTGCATTACAGGATGATATGCTCTTGGTAATCACTTTCTTTCGGAAGGACAGTCTCTGGGCCGAAATGGTGGGTCATTTCAGGACCATGCTGGGTGAGATGCTAGCTGTACTGACCTACCAGGGAGCTTCCAACTGGTCAACTGTAGGGACACTGCCCTCTGTACTGTCGTGATTCCTTGGGACGATCGCCCTCTATCTCTTCTCGCGTTATCCTTCTTTCCAGGGATGCCCCACTTCGAGCATAGGTACAATTAACCAAGACTGGAACTGGAACGAAAATGTTACTAAAAAAGGTTTGTCCTTTGGTTTCTCTTATAAACAAGCTGGTAGGTCATCATGTAGCTTCAGCCTCGGCTTTGTATATCATTGCTCTAACTCGAACAATCATGCTTCCTGAGGGCATCAAACTTTTCTCTTTATTCATATACTCGATAAGCTTCCAATGCATTTCAATTACTCTGGATATATCTTTTTTTCTTCTTTTTCTTTTTTTGTAATTTTACGTCTTCCAAAGTTGTCATATCGGACGGTGAATGAAATGGGTGAAATGATGCTCAAATGTGTCTAGGTTCCATGGAGCTTAGAGTTACCTGACATTCGTCTATCAGGATAAGGTAAAACCCCGGAAAACCCCTTATCCAGGTAACTCACCCTGACCGAGATTCGAACTCGGGACCTCTTGAACGTGAGACAGACATGCCACCATCTACGCTACCGAGGCGGGCTAGATTTATCTTAATGGATACAGACTTAGCCCACTGTAAAGGAATAAGTAAATAATAAATAATAACGTAATACAGCAATAATAAATAACTTTTGTAAGCAATATAATATGAAAATTTCTTTTATAAAATCAAAGGTAATGGCATTCATTGGGAAAGAGTCAATTAGAACAAAAATAGTTATAAATAATCGTTGCGTTGAACAGGTAAGCCATTTTAACTACTTGGGAACTGATGTTAGTTATGACAAGGAATATGATGTCTACAATAAAATATGCAAATTTCAAAGAGTGTGTGGAACAATGAATAGAACATTTAGAAGCAAAATACATAAAGAAACAAAATTAAAGTTCTACAAAGTTATGGCTGTACCTATACTGGCATACGGAAGTGAGACTTGGACGTTAACTAAAAAGCAACAGAGTAAAATACAGGCTTCAGAAATGAAATTCTTGAGAAGTGTGAAAGGATGCGCGAAGAGGGACTTAATAAGAAATGAAAATATAAGAGAAGAGCTGGAAATTTTTAGTATGAATGATAGGTTAAAAGATCTCAAACAAAAATGGAAGGAACATGTTGAAAGAATGCTAGATAATAGACTTACAAAACAAATATTACAGTATCATCCTAAAGGTAAGAGATCGGTTGGCAGACCCAGGAAACGATGGCTGGAGGACTTCGAAGGCGGAACAGGCACTGGATTGCCTATGCCATGAAATAAAGAAGAAGAAGAAGAAGAAGAAGAACAACAACAACAACAACAACAAGAACAAATAATAACTGTAATAATATGTAACTTGGGAATATGGATATCCTGATATAAAACCCCGGCCCTCCAGTTTGGAGTGTTCGAAGAGTTGGTAGCTTCTCCACATAAAAAGTCAATTACAACTCATTCACTTAAATCGGACTGATAAAATGGACAAAAACAGGCGAGTGAAGAAAATCAACCAAGGAGTTAGACAAAGATGCAGCCTGTCTTCGAATCTCTTCAATATATGTTCATATGTCCTCCTAAATCAATGGATAGATGATGTTAACACAGGAATTAAGATAGGAAACAACCATGTTGTATGCTGATGATGTTATAATTATAGAAGATGGCGAAGAGAATTATGCAGTGGTCAGTGCACAGATTATTCAGTTAGGTAAAGAATATAACTTAAAAGTATCTGAAAATAAAAAATAATGGCAAACTATGTCAAATATCCTGTGAGATCAAATATATTTATTGAAGAAATACGCTTAGATCAAGTCTACCACTATAAATACAGGATGTTCATTTTTATTCGTTATTTGCTGCCCTCCGATTGAGCAAGAATGACGTCATAGTTGACTGGTGAGTCTATCTTGAAATCATAGTGTCCTCTACGGAGAAGAAGCGGTAATTTTTGCGGAATATTAAGCAAATTACAGCGTTCTCAGTGTGGTTGCTCTGGTAACTGATACAACCAGCCTTCCCTGGATAGACCACCGCGTCTTCATGGTTGAATGCTACTTTCGTACCGGCATTAAAATTAGTGCGTTATAAAATATAGTTTAAACCGCTTAATAGAGGAGTTTATGCAACGTTATCCAGCATTCAGGCAAGCACCTCGCACCGTAATGTCAAAAGTGTCAAGGTAACGTCAGATTGACATACTTTTGTTAGCAACATAAACGTCTTACGTTTTATCAGTACACGATATGAATGTTTTGCCCTTCTCACATTTAATTAAAATGTCTTTTAATGTTGGTATCCTTATGTATTTTAAAGCCAATACCTGAATCAAACATTTCCAAGATACAGGACCAGTTACTCGCAAAAAGAGAGACACTGGATGCTATAAAGTATCTGGTCCCAATCTAGACGCAATAAACAATGGTATGACATAAATACCTCAACGCCTTTTCGCAATACAGATAGTGTTTAAGGGGAAGAGAAAAAGGTAATATAAAAATGGACACATAAGACTATGTACTCGAGTTATTTTCTTGTTTAGACTTGGATAAAAGCTTTGTACATATTGAAATTTATTTTTCATTCCTAGAACATGTTCTTCTAATTTTCTGGTTTGTAATGAAGTTACATCGAGGAAACTGTGTGTGATAGAAAAGAAATTAAATCAAATTAAATATTTCTATTTTATGTGACAAGTTTACAACATGCATATATGTCTACTATAACAGAAAAATAGATGTTCATTGTGAAATAAGTGTTCATTGACTTACCATTTCGTATATTCTTCCTGGTATACTTTTATGACTGCAGAATTAGATTTGCAGTGCATTGCATTGTAGTATATAGATTTTAAAAAAACAGTTATCGTATCTACGCACCAGGCGATATTACGCTCCTTTATCTTAGACGGGCAGACCCACCTCTCAAATAGTATATTTACGTGCCTGTAGAGGGAGGCCTCAAAGCTGCTGTCAACACATCTAATACGGTCGCAAGCCGCTAGGGGAATCGTATATAAACTCACTCCATGAGTGATGCTATTGATGACGTCAAATTTTGTGCGGTAAAACTACAGATAATAATGATCACAGTGTATTTAGAGTGATATAAGTGTTACCGTGGATAATGATATAGAAAACAAAATTAATATATTCCAATACATTTATGGAACAATAAACTGAGCATTACAAAATATAACACGAAGGGATACAAAACTAAAATTCTGCAAGACTTTGGCTGTACCAGTGCTCATGTATGGAAGTGAACTGTGGATATTAAAACAACAATAAAGGAAAGATACAAGCTGTTAGAATTTGATTTTTAAGGAAGGTGGGATAAAATAACTAATGAAAGTATACCAAAAGAGCTAGGTATATTTGAGTTAAATGAAAAAAATAATGGAGGAAAAAATGAAAGAACATACCTGCAAAATGGACAATAGAAGATTACCACGGATCGTATATAATTACAACCTAGAGGAAAGAAGAGCACTGGAGGTCCTAGAAAGAGATAGGACTAATTGAATAAGGACGAAACAGGCCTTTATCTTAATCTCTGGATGTAAGAAGAATAAAATATGCCTAAAATAAATCTTGAAATTAAATATAAACCTTAAAATATTGTCGCGAACGCATTGTTGGGGCGGCACGGCCGACTAGTTCAATGAGACGGGCAGTGCAGTGTGGAGGTCGAAGCTCGCCGAAACGGTGAGGGAGAAGGAGACGGATTTCTCGAGAATTCATCTTTGTTCTAGCACCGTCTTCATTGTTTGAGAACATTCCGGATAGTGAGTAATCTAAAAAAAGGGAGCCGGTGCCCGCCAGACAGTTAGTTGTTAATTGAACTCGTGCGTGAACAGCTGTGTTGTGGTCGTTGACCTTGCAAGTTGTATTGTGTATGTGGCATAATTCAGCGACAGTTAAGCTTGACAAAGTGTGTCCCGACAAATAAAGAGCAATTTTTGGTGTTTGTAACCTAGATTTTTAATTCTACGAACCCACAAAGTGACAATATGAAGCAAATATGTTTTAAACGTGTTTTTATTTCATCTGTTTTCTTTCATCATTTAACAGACGGGTGTGAGCTCTTATATCTGATTCTATTTGGGATTCAATGAAAGAAAAAAACTGCGGAGGAAATTTAATATCAAAGCATCAACCCACGAATAAGAATCAAACGCGGGTTGGCACACCGTAGGAATTGAACAGCTAAATCCCAAGATCAAAAGTCATGAGTAATGTGTATAAAATACTGGGATATCATGTAAAAGCACTATATTCTTCATCGGCAACTACGGCACGAAATCAGATAATTCGCTCTTTTTCTAGAATGCTACATCTCATCCCTTGACTTTCCCCAATTAAGAAACCTCTCTTGCTAAGGATGAAGATCTCCCTTAAGGTTAAGAATATTAAGGTGGTTCATAAAATGACGTGATCTTGTTATTGACGTATCGCAGTAACTTTAAATAAGCAAGAATATGAGCGTCGCCTCCTACGGATGGAGCATCTTTTACGCCTACTGAAAAGACAGTGCCTTTATATAACATATTTAAACAAGAAACCTTTATTGCTTTATGACTTTGATTATTCCATCATAGAGAAACTATTTTTAAAAATAGTATATAAATAATTCAGAAATAATATGAAACTAAACTGTTTTTTTATAAAAAAGAAGTTGGTCCGGAAATTTAGGGACTTCAATGCATAAGTTTTGGAGCAATATAACCAAAACATGTGAAGGCTACTGAAATATAATTAATTGAAAATAGTTTTAGTGTTATATGTAGCCATAGTTTAAGCACGAAGTACGAGTATACTACAGACTAAGAGCACTTTTAAGCGGATGCAGCACCGAAAACCCCAAATCCAGCAATTTTCAACCAATCTTGCTGAAATTTTACCACTTAGTTCTGATGCATAGTGGACACAGAATTCAAAATTTGATTTTTATATCTTCAATATTTTTGAGTAATTAATTTTCGAAATTCAAAATTTGGGCAAAATTCAAAACGCTCAGAGTGATGAAAATTTTCAAAATGTTAATTTTTCTATTTCTAAAAATATTCAGATGGTTATGAAGAAAAGATCTATCATATGAATTTCTTATACTGCCTTTAGTTCCAGTGGGTAAAAAAGTAGGTATGGAGCAAACAAAAAGCCAAAAAGTGATTAAACATTTGATTTTATATATCTATAACTTTAAAAACATAATGAATATTAAAAATTCATGTCATAGAAACCTTTGCTTGCTTTCTAAGAACATGTGTTGGAATTTTTAGAAGGACTGAATCAAAACTGCATGGTGTGGATCACTTTGAATGACAAAAAATGTTGAAAAAACTATAACTGAGTAAATCAATTTTTAAAATTCAAAGCATTTTCCTTCTCAGCTACATGCCTTGAAGTAGACTAAACCCCTCCAGATAGATAAGTTCGACCCTCCTGCCTCTTCCTTCTCTCTTCTGCTGCAGTTTTCTTCATTTTTTGTTTCCTTCTGGATGTTTTAGAAGTTACCTTCGCAGAAATTGCTGAATGAAGTAAGTGTAATTGGCTAACTTTTAAAGATGCTGGTGAAATCTGTGTGCAGTATGTCTGACTGCAGCTTGAGCGAGGAAGAACAAGTAAAATTGAATTCACTGATGGTTGATGTCACAGCAAGCTGAAATCTCTTCTTTTACATAAATATTTCTTTTGGGCATTTACGCCATACCATGCTATGTAAACTTTCATTAGCATTTTGTGTCTTACCCAATGTACATCTCCTTAGTATTTCATCTGATGCCACAGGAATTGGTTTTCTTACCACATCAGCCCTCAAGTATGTTCCCATTATTGTGTTATGTTTAGGTGTTTCTTCCCATGTATCGTTTCGCCTATTCATGATCATAACTATGTACACAGTCAACAGGTCAGTTGTTTCACAGAATGTCTTACCTATAACCTATATAACAGTTATATACGCGTCTTTATATATAAAATACCTTTATAAATGTTAAATGACACACTAAAACTCATTAATTATACACAAACAGTGCGTAGTTGAATGAGAAACACAAGAACATCACGAACAAGTTTAGAAACTCACACAAAAGCAAAATATAAACATTCCTATTTTCTTTCAGTGTTTGCAGCCAGTGTTTTGTTTCCATGGTGCCACATATTGTAAGAAACAACCATCATACCAACATACAAAATTCCACTATAAACTTTGCCCGCTAATTTCAAATGCATTAATTTAGTACATCCAATCGAACTGAAATGACAGAATTCTGGGACTCCAAAGGCCGGCATGCACGTACGCACTGGCATTTAAACTGCCTGAAACTCATAAATTTAGTTGGATTATGATAATATACGGTTCAAAGCATTTTATTAGCTCAAAAACAAAAAAGAATATTTTTCCCATATTTTTAGCCAATTTCGGTGCTGCATTCCCTTAAGAAAAATATGCGTTAGTAAAACAAATGTTCTGAAGCTGATTTATTATATTTAAATGCAAAGGCAATATTCGCCTAAGTTTTACCGATTAAAAATTATTTCTATTTATGTGAAATACAATACTTCCTCTAAGAAAATAGTAGAAGGAGTTGCCTTTGATTCCTGTTACCTTAAACAGGAGCTTAAATATTCAGGTCTTACTTTACTGCCAATAATGTTAACATAGTTTACACAGCCACCGTATATCCGAGCAAGAAACAAACAACCGCTTTTATTAAACGATAAATCATTGGTCACAAGGGATAAAACTGTGCCAAACCGCGCACTAAATCGATAAACCTACGGAAACAAACCGAGTAAGTAATGTCAGTACAAAACAGTTCTGACCTATTGCATTCACGTGACTCTTTCTTTTCACTTCTACCAACTATTTTTACAAAAGATTATTATTGTAACTACTTCTTATTCGTCTAATTAAATTTTAACTCACATTTATGTATTTAGTTTTGCGGTACAGTAGGTAAAGCAAAAATCAGATTTTTAAAGGGGTAGTTTTGAAATTCCACGCTGTTTGCATCACAAACAAAAGAAAGGGGGGAAACCAATAACGACTTTTCAGTTCAATAAAGTCATAAGTACTTGAAGATTCATGTCAATAACAAGTACTTAAAATATTCTAGATCCTTTCGGGAAACAAGTCAGGTGATTAGACGATTAATCGTCTTTTAACCTGGCTTGTTTCCCGAGAAGATCTGAAATATATTCGTCGCCAGGAAAGCTTCAGGTCTTATTTTACTTAAAAATACTTAATAACTTTACAAAATGTCATCAATATTCTTTTCTGTAGCAAGATTTTGCGGATATCTTATGGTTTACCATTTATATCTAATCCATTCAAATTGAAGAAGCTTTATAGGGCAAGTGTTCCCAAAAATATTAAACGTATTCGATATTTCATATTTTCAATATCTGTATTTTTAACCGAGCAGGATGGCTCAGGTGGTTCCATCTGTGGCCCGCATTCGGGACGCCCGGGTTCGATTTTCGTGGCCGACCAACCTGATCCGGGTCGCTAAGCGAGTGCTGGGTGGGTTAATTACATCCCCCGAAATTCTTGTCCCTCCATTTCATCTCCATTATCATTTCATATTGTGACTTTGTGGGTTCTAGAATTAAAAGTCCGAGTTGCAGAAATTCTAAATGTTCTTTATTTCCGTAGAAATATACTGTCCACCAGCAGAAATACGTCACATACAAAATCACAATCTACCAAGGTTGATGACAACAACAAAGAGCGTTCTGATTACATCTGTTTACAACACTCCTGTTACAACATCTATTTACGACTGCCCCTTGGCGGGTCGCCGCATCCTTAAATACATCTATTGATAATTCTAGGGATTTCTGGAACAAACAAGAAATCAAATGTTCTATAAAACAATCAAGACGGCACCAGAATATTCCATCTACCTCACTTATCTGTGTCGGTAAGTCTTTTATCTCCAGGCTATCTTTATCTGTTTTTGCAGGCTCTTTATTTCCTCACTGTGCTTCCTATCAGTTCCTTTGCGTAAACAAGCCGCGTTATCGCTCCGCGCGAACCCTTTTAGCGCGTATGCCGCCAGTCGTAATACTGAATTCGCGACAATATCATCTCTCATCTGGTGATTTCTTCCAGGGTAGAAGTGTCGGTGGGAGTCTGGGCGGTAACTGGCGGGATGATATGCTCCAAGTGAACACTTTCTCCTCCGGCGGGACGGACTCCGGTCTCCGAGCCGGCCTAGTGGAACGATTCGGAAACGCGGCTGGCGGGATGCCGGTTGCCTTCCTTGCTCTGGGAGACGGCCTCCGGCCTTCAGACCGGCCTCGTAATATTTCGGAGCCACACTAGGTGGTATGACGAATGTCCTAAAACTACCGCCGGAGAGTTCCTCTCTAGTAAAATGTAGGGACCCCGCCCTCTGTATTTTAGTGACTCCTTGGGGTCGGCCACCCTCTACCTCCTATTACTTCATCTTCCTTCCCGGGAGTGCCCCACTTGGGGCATAGGTACAAAAACCACTGTTGGAGCTGCCGAATATGCTCCGAACAATCCAATCTAATCTGTATTTTTAAAGGCAAATTTTAATTACATAAAAATTTTCCAAAAACTTTTCATGTAAAGGTAAATCTTGATTTAAATAGTTGGAAAACTCTGTACTTAAATACCGTGTTTCGCGTTTAACTGACCATTTGTTTTTTAGTTATGGTGTCTCCAACTACCCAATCACCCAACCACACACATACATTGTTTTTCTATTTTTACTTTTTCTACCACGAACTTAAGTAGGTAGAGAAGGTGTTGCGTTTCGTTAAAACATTCTATACCAAGATTGCAAAATAAATACACCTATTTTGTTCGTCTAAATAATTATAAACATCGTTTTAAAGAAGACGACGATGTATGTAAATAATATAGCTCAAAAACGAAAAGGTGGTTATATATCACACTTTCTATTTAACTTCATCTTCCAAGGATGCAACACGAAGGTGTCAACAACAAAGAATCCTCGCCGCAGACTACCCTCTATACGGAACATTTTTTTAAAAAAATCATGATTTTCTCAAAAATAGCTGTTTTAAAGATATTTTATCGCAAATTAGATGTATATGTTGAATTTTTTGAAAATGTCCTCAGAAGTCCTCTTTATTTTGATGACTTTTGCAGCACTAGTAAACAGTAAAAGATAGTCAAAATCTTATTGTACAAAAACTGTAGATCTCGTCAAATATTTTTTTTTTTTTTTTTTTTTTTTTTCATTGAGAGAACCATTTCGGGATATTCCTTATTTGTCCATCCTTTTCAATTGTTATACTTTTCTCTTGACAAAGAGAATGGAATTTCTAAGATATAAGATAGCTGTTCTCTTAAAAGATTGGGCTATTGTGGAAACGTAGAGTCAGACTGAAAAATTCAATGCCATAGCCGGGATTTGAACCACGGATCTTCTGGTTTCCGTCCAGCCGCACTACCATTGTGCTACTATGGCCAACGTGCCGATATGACATTAAATTCTCCAACTGACTCGTATTTTCCCGGTAAACCACTTAAGAGTTCTCATAAACATATGAGACAACTACCTTAATGGCGACTTACTACATGTAAGTACTTTAAGGCCCGGGCTTTATAGTTAACCACTATTAGGTTAATTAATGGAAATTAATTATTCTTTCACACTGGCCGTGTGTAGGCTAAATTGTGGAAAGTAGAGTCAGACTGAAAAATTCAATGCCATAGCCGGGATTTGAACCACGGATCTTCTGGTTTCCGTCCAGCCGCACTACCATTGTGCTACTATGGCCAACGTGCCGATATAACATTAAATTCTCCAACTGACTCAGCTATGGCATTGAATTTTTCAGTCTGACTCTACGTTTCCACAATTTAGCCTACACACGCCAGTGTGAAAGAATAATTAATTTCCAGATTGGGCTATTGTTTACTGCATTCCCCTAATTTCCTTACACCTACAAGACAATTAGAAATTAGCATTCCTGCACATGTTTATTAGCATAAAGTAGAGGAATAAGCACTTGTAAAAATAGTTTGTACAAGTGTACAAATAGTCATATGAATGCAACACGTTAGATTTTTTTATTCACAAGTCTCAAAACCTGTATTTTCAGTTAAATCTCAATGAAACATCTGCTGGAATTCTTCTTAATATGTGTAGGTACGTTTAAATTTATGTTTAAGTCGTACAACAGAGGGAATATCCCGCAAATTGCAACGTACGTTGGATTGTTGGAGGTTATATCCGCTAAGAGAAAGGGATGAAGACCCGACTACAGAGACGACGTGAGGAAGTATATAAAATTCCAGGCTTGAGGAACCGTCTTGTTGCTGGAGCCGCCCAGCGATGAACGATCTGTTGATTAAGTAGCTCTTTAGTGTCCATGAAGAACTCTATTTCATTTATGCAAGCATCCGCGCCATGTTTCCGGCACCACCACACACACGGAACCTAAGATCACAACTAAAGATGAGAAGGAAACTAAAGTGAAACAATGAAAGGAAAAGTGCAGTAGATTAAAAAAGAATTTCTGTGTCTCCCTACCAGGTCAAAGGTCAAAGATTAGAGTGGTCAACAGTAATCGAACCCGTGACGTTCCGAATGCAAGTGTGATAGCGGAGAAACCTCTGCTTATTACAGAAGTTATGGAATGCAGCAGACTTTACACTATGCACTATAAAACGTGTTTTGTTGAACACACAGCATCAAGAATTAAGTCTGTATATGAACAGAGCAGAATTTACAACAAAACTTATCTGGATGCAACAGTTCGAGTCCACATCTCCTTTAGGTTTAATCATTGTGGAAATTTGCGCAGCCAGCTGTACACAGTGCTGCTGATAAAGCTTCCAACTCCTACTGAAACCAACCACAAAATCACAAATGAAGACTTAATTGCATTGTTTAATCCAGTGATGGTAGGTAGCTATCTCTAATTATGAAATAAAGCCTGGTGTTTTAACAGATTAATAATTTCAAAGCCCCCGTTTTTATTCGCATTTGGATGAAAATTTCGGCTACTCTCAGCTGCAAATTCGGTTGTCCTGCACATGAAACCGTTAAATATCGTTCGAGAATTATCAGTTTTAAATTCCTTTTAGTAAACGTACTATCGTACACACAGCAGAGGAACATATATATAGTAACCAATTGTGTTACATGATTTAATTTTTTATAGCATTACTAATATTAAACAAACTGGATTCCACAAGGCGGCACCTAGTTCAGAGATATACCGGGAACCTTACGAAAAACCTACAATCCTGTTGGGAGCATACGAATGGCTAACACGTACAAGTTAAGTTCATTTTACACAAGTTCAGAAATGATACTTTATTGAGAAATTTAGATATTTCAAAATGTCACCTGCATACACCAACTGGTAGTTACATGGTTTAGTTTCATAGATAGAATCCAACACAGTTATCTTCTTCTTCTTCACTCCATGATTTGGGCATATCGCCCGTTCCGGCTTCATAGTTTTCTCCAGCGTTTCCTGGGTCATCCTCTGTCTCTTCTTCCTTTTGGATTATAGTTTAGTACTGCATTTGGATGTCTTCCATCCTCCATTCTTAATATATGTTCATGCAATTGTTGCCTTCGTTCTGATATTTTGTCATGGCTTGGTTCGATTTCTAATTCCGTTCTAACATCCTATTTCTTATTTTGTCCAATATTGTACAAACTTTAACACTTCTTAAAAATTCCATTTCTGCAGTCTGTATTTTATTTAAATCCTTTTGTGTTGGCACCCAGATTTCGCGTCCATATAGTAAAGTTGGAATAGCCATTGCCTTATACATTTTCATTTTGTATCCCTTCTCACTCTTTTTTAAAATTTCTTTGGATTGTCCCACATATTGCTCGGAATTTGTTTACTTTTTGTTCTATATCAGCATTGTTTCTAATATTTATGTTACATCCTAAATATTTAAAACTCGATATTTGTTCTAAAATTCTATTTCCTAAAACAATTTTTGATCATACATTATAATTTCCTTTAAAAGCCAAAATTTTTGTTTTTTCTTCTGATATTTTAAATTATACATTTGTACTATATTATTTAGAATATACATTAACTTTTGCAGTTGATTTTCATTCCGATTCAACAAAATCGTATCTATTGTTATTCATGACTGCTCCCTTAACCTCGGAGGCTGTCGCCTTACTCGTCCGCTCACTGGCAAGTCCACTAATATACTGTAGCTACCGTCCACGAAGTACTCATCCGTACCGGATGCGCCATGCTACATAAATTGTTCCAGACTTTTCTAGAACTGGTCTACAAAGCCCGCTAGCGTAGGTGGTGGTGTGTCTGTCTCATGTTCAAGAGGTACCGAGTTCGAATCTGGGTTAGGGTAAGTTAGCTGGAAAAACTTTTTCTGGGTTTTCCCTTTAACTTGAAAGATGAATGTCGGGTAAGTCTAAGCTCCATGGACCCCGGACTAATTTGAGCATCATTTCGCCTATTTCATCCATCGTCCGATGTGACCTAACGTTGGAGAACGCAAATCAGACCAAAAAAGTCTGCACATATTTATCTTTCGCTACAACGCTCATAATCACGAAACTTTTTAACAAAATTAATGAATTTAGAATAATCAAAACCCTATATGTGACAATATTATCTACTTATTATAATGATTTTAAACCAAATAATATAGTAGCCCATGATTAGAATTACTCAGCCGGATGGGCCTTCAGTAATTGAAGCACACCACTGCACATACTAGACCCCCTGTGGACAAATTGGATTATTTAATAATATAGTATGTTGAATGTGAATAGTGGCATCATTTCTTATATTTATATAGACAAAACATTATTTATTACTCAGTATTTCCTGCTAGTCATCCTCAAAGTGTCCCTCTCAGGAAGGGTTCTTTGTTGGCCAGACAAGTGACAGGGGAAACGTTCCGTAGAGCAAATTCTACTTTCCCATTGCAACACACCAATCGCCGTCATTGATCTTACAACCCTGAAATACTTGGTGCATACGTCTTAACACTCAAAAGCTGCAGCTAAGATTTTTAGCCTACGTCGCATATCCAACTCTCCCGGATTGCATATTAAGCATGAATCAATTCCCTGGCTATTTCCCACCACCTCCGTCAATACCTAGGAGTAATGATGGACACCAAACTTACTTGGCGAGCCCATATTGGTCGTCTTATCTCGTTGGCATCAGGTAGACTTTCAAAACTTGGTCCACTACTTCATAGACACACTCCTCTTGGTATTGAATGCTCTCTGCTTCTCCACAAATCTATTGTCCGGTCACTTAACACATATGCTTCCCAGGTATGGGGTACGGCTAGCAACACTCATCTCCGTAGGCTACAGGTCCTGCAAAATCGATTTCTGCGCATCGCCACGGATGCCCCTTGGTACGTAAAAAATCAACAACTGCATAAAGAACTTGATCACCTTCCTCTTCACCGGTAGATACGCCAGATCACCTCTCGCTTCTTCTCAAACCTGCCAGATGTTCCAGGAGCTGTGATGAATGACATCGGTGTACGAACCCGCCGGACTACACGCCTGAAGAGACAACTCCCACAGGATCTCCTCCATAGTGACTCTGACTGAAAAACTATGAATATTGTTCTTGTTATCTCTTTGATTACTAGTTGTTTATCAGTTTTTTCTCTCTCTTGTATGTTATCCTCGTTTCTCAGTGTTTAGTAGATAATAGGAGCCACCTTGGTTTTCCTTACCTACATGTCCTTATATATTTCATAAACATTCACTTAGTTAACAAGAATCTGTAAAGTATGTAATGCTGATCGAACACTGAATAAAATAAAAAACAACCTTGAAATATATAAACATAAAACTGATGAAATAAAGTAATGGGAACAAATAATTATGGTAGAACCATCATCTCAGTGTTCACTTGGAAAAGCCACGAAAAAGACGAGTCCAGAGTAGTCAATCCGATTGTAACCAAACACGAGATTCGGCGCCATCTTGCTCGGTGTTATGTATCTTTGTTCGCCTTTGGGTACTAGATTGGCGCCAAAAAATAAATTCAAACTGGAGATTTATCCCGTCACTAAGCTGTGATAGACCATGGTACTCAAAGTAATTACAAGGAATATTTCCGAAATGATTAAGTTAACACATAAAAAGTATGACTTAATGTGTCTTTATGAGAGCTACATCTGTTATGCAGTAAGATTTTGTCTATCTGTTACAGTTTATGAGTTATGCAAAAGTCTTCTACAGCGAACCGGATTTCAGAGGCTACTCCCAAGAACGGGGAGAGTGAATTCCTACAAAGTCGAGGTTGGTAGAATTTAGATATGTGAATTCCTACAAAATTAGAAGTTAGGTGAATTCTTACAAAGTCACGGTTAGCATAATTAAAATAATTTCAAAATTACAAGATAATATTTTCCCTCATACTTTGTACTGACTTAGGACTGTGCAACCATGATATTGGTTGGTGTGGTTAAACATGTTTACTTCGTCCATCCTCAAAATAATAAAATAAAAAATTACTATAAACTTCCATGGTCATATAGAAGTGCATGCGTGGGCAGACTGTTGACAATTGACTGTGATTGAGAATAGTCACTGACTACAAGTTAGTAGATAATCAGGCTCCAGCACACTATTAACAATTGACTTTGAGTGAGTTAGGGTAAGTAACTGATTGCCTGTTACAAAATAAAAAGGTTTACCAATCAACAAATTTTTAGGAATTTACGTATCTCCATTTCTCAAACATTTTTACCGGCTACAAATTTGTAGGAATTCACAGGAACTCTCCCAGAAAACTCAAGATATACATATCACTTTTCGTGAAAATATATTACATGTGTGGTCATTTAATCTAAATTGTCAGAGCCTTGACAGGCTTCTTGAAAACCTTGTATTACATTACTGGAATACACTAAACTTCAAGTACTAAGCGTCGTATTGAACGTTTCATTTTTTTTTTTTTTTTTTTTTTTGAGTTTTAGACAGACGCAGAAGCATACACGGCTGAGGAATAATTAGGAAACTATCAAATTTTAGAATTTTAGGACCAATGCTCACTCGGAGCACTTGTCTTATTCACATGTTTTGAAGTTCCGAATTCCGCTGAGTAGCTAAATTAGCAGCTGGCGGACTGCTCGCGTGTGTTTAACATCAGAAGGTGACCGCCCGTAGTTTTAGAACTATGACGTACGGTTACGTCAATTTGGCTTCATATGATTAGGGGATGGCGACGTAGTGTTCTAATTCGGGACCATCGACGTAATACCGAGTTGACGCGGTAACGTCATAGATGACCCATATATTTAAGATCACTGATTCCAACCATAGGGGTTCAATAAGTGTCAGTTCGGTCCAGGAGTCAACCCGAGTTATTGCTGGTGGGTCATCAGGGTCCTCACCAGCATAAGTTTGACAGAGCTTAACTCCGAGAGTTAGCCGAGGGTCCGTGGAATTAATTCCTCGGCCATACATGAAACACCGCACCATTAAGGCAAGCCCTTAGAACTCATTAATATGTTATATCACTACTTTAACCCCTAAGCCGCTTCAGGGCTAAGGGAGTGTTCCGTGACCCATTTATACTATCAATCAGAATTAGTATCCAGGAAACGGAATTAAAAATGGATCGTTCTAACTTGTATTGTTCCGTCTCCGGAGTTCTATCCTCTACCTCTTCCCTACCTCCTAGCTACGCCTCTGGTTACCGGTGGGTTGTACACCCCCTTTTCCACAACCAACCCTAACGTAACAATACACAAACCTAAAACTTTTGGGGGAAAGGGAAGCTGGGAGAGTCTCAAAATTAATATTTACAAGAAAATCCCGGTATCAATTTTTCGGACGGAGTTCATAATTTCGATTACTTTGTTAACTACAGAATAAGAAGAAAATAAAAATATTGTACTAGAAAAATAGATCCGAAGATAGCTACGTGGCTTGCATTTCGCAGATCACATGATATATGCCAAATTTTATATTGAACAGATCTAACGAACCGTTTTACACGTATCCAATTAACAAAATTAGTAATTAAGTGTCCGGAATTTAGGCTGAATGCCTTTTTAATTTGAAAGTGAATATGTACGAACTATACCTTTGTGATTGAAATGCCGCAGTTTTATGTCGCCTTTTCCAATATAAATTCTTATTTTACGAATAAATGCTTATTGTTGCCTTTATTTTATTATTTATTTATTATTTTATGATTTATTATTTTATTAATTATTAAATATTTCCTCAGGCACATTTTATTTCAAGAACCATTATTCCGTGACACTAAAAGTTACTTTGCCGGATATATATCATTGTCTTTAAGTTGCAGTGTAGGCGTCCTTCATTCAGTTCATTATGTTCTTTGCAACGAGTGCTGCCGCGCAAATAAATGTATGGATTACAGAAACGTTTGAATTGCCTACAATAATGAGTTTGTATCTAACTTCTATTTTTTATTTCAGTCATCATTGTCATGTTTTTGCAGTTAGCAGCAATATGGTGAAATTTAATGTTCCTGTACGTAGTAAATTACTAAGTTATGTTAATATTTTTGGATCCGATATATTTTGTACCGACAGTAAAGTACTCACATATCACAACATATCAGCACAATCAAACACAAATATACACTTTCTAAGGCTACTGGAAAGTTTTCTTTGACTTCAACAGTGCTTGCCACATCGAGTCGAAAATACAAGGGGCGTCCAGAAAGTAAGTTCTGTTTCAACTTATCTCCGCTGCAGCGCTGCCATCGCAGTTCCGCACATGAGCGGTAGACGCTCTGTATCAAGGAGAAGAAACGTGCGCCATTGTGAGATCGCTGTCAGCCACGTACGCTTTGTTGTACTTGTTTACAATGTCGGTGTTGATTGAAAATCCCGCCGCTTGTGAAATCGGATCTGTGATTCGTTTTCTGAATGCTAGGAAAGTGAACCCAATTGAAATCTATCCGCAAATTTGCGATGTTTACGGACAAAATGCGATCAGTGATACAATGGTGAGAAGATGGGTCCGACAGTTCAATGAAGGACGTAGTGAAGTGCACGATGAACGAAGTAGGCGTCCATCTTTGGTTACAGAAGAACTGGTTCACACGATTGATGACAAGATCCACGAAAACCGCAAGTTTACAATTAGTGCTCTCGCTATGATATTTCCCCAAATCTCACGAATCTCATTAAATTGTTACCGAAAAACTGAAATTTCGTAAACTTTGCTTACGTTGGGTGCCAAAGATTCTTACTGAGCAACTCAAAACAAAACGGATGGGTAATGCACTTCAGTTTTTGACCCGTTATGATGAAGGCGGTGAAGAATTCCTGACACAGATAGTCACAGGAGATGAAACCTGGGTATCTTACGACATCTCTGAAAGTAAGCGTCAATCAATGGAATGGAGGCACACCTCATCCCCAGCAAAGGTTAAGCCGAAACAACTCTTGACACCTCGAAAAATGATGTGCAGAGTGTTCTGGGACAGGAAAGGCATCTTACTCATTGATTTCTTACCGCGTGGGCAAACCATGAAAGCAGATGTTTATTGCGAAACACTTAGGAAATTGCACCGCGCAATACAGAATAAGCGCCGAGGAATGCTGTCAAAAGGCGTTGTCGCAAATGCGATGAAAAACATCCTACAGAAATTCGGCTGGGACGTGTTTGACTAACCCCCGTACAGCCCTGACCTCGCTCCTAGCGACTTTCATCTGTTTTTGCATCTCAAATCTTTCCTTGGCGGTCAACACTTCAACAATGATGAAGAGCTGAAAGAAAATGTTTCCTACTGGTTGAAGACACAGGCGGCAAACTTCTATGAAGAAGGTATACAAAAACTTGTGCCTCGCTATGACAAATGCCTGCAAAATTTCGGCATTTAGGTGGAAAAGTAGTTTAAGAGTTGCAGAATTTTGTGCAACAAATAATTTTTCTCTATCTGTACATAATTTAATTTTATTACCAATCAGAACTTACTTTCTGGACGTACCTTGTACTAGTTTAAATTCGACTTACGTAAGCGCCGGAATCCCTCTGTGGAAATTACAGAATCCTACATTAACACTGTTTTGGAGAAGTATACTAACCAATCTGTATCTAACGAGTCAAGTTTGCTAAAATATTACTTAACCGAATGTTGCGATGACACAATGATAATCATTAAAGATAAAATGTAAAGTAAGATTTGGATACCATGGGTCGTTTCATTGCCAATGACCATTAAATCCTGCAGAAGACGAATCAATGAGACCCTTCCTGTTTACAACAGAGAAAGTTAACGATCCAACTATCGCGCAGTTATTCACGAGTTCATTAAAGTTGTTGTGGCCGAGAAATTAAAAGTAAAATATTTAATTGTCATGTTCAATGAATACACAGGTCTTTTAAAAAAAATATTTCTTTTTTGTGTCAATTACAACACTAGTAGTTTGTTTAAACTTTTAAGTTCTTTAAAATAGGACGATCGAGTTAATGAATAGAACCTATAATCTATTAATTGTTTTTTTCTAACTGTCATTTATTGTCTGTTTTAGTATATAATGCCTTCTTTCCTGCTTATTTTAATGATTAATAATGCCTAAACTTTCGGTCTATAGTAATTATAAAATCTAGTTTCCGATTAAATCAATGAGCAGAAAACAAGAAGGCAACTAAGAAACTAAGATCATCGTTCAGGCAAGTCTTAATCTAATGTACAAAGGAAACCATGCATATTTTCGAGACATGACTTAGGTCTTAAAACGAACTTGGATAAAAATTACTTATCTAGATGGTGATAATAATATAATAATAGTAATAAAAATAAACTTGATACTCAGTTGAAACCTATAACACTACAAGAAAATTTCTCATTAAATTGTATAGTCGAATAAATAATCCTATTTCTAATAATCCAAAGTTTTTGCACGAACAACCGACAGGTCCGCTGTGTTCCTACGAACAGGATGGAAGTTTTTTGTTAGTAAGCAAAAAGCAAAACCTAAACGATGCACATTTCGGAGCCATGTCACAAACGCAGCATGAGTGCAATTATCATCGATGAAGTTTTGATCAATAACGTATTGTCATCTCCAAGCCAATCAGGGAGCTGTGGTTTTGGACGTCAAGATGATGACGCTTAATACACCACAGGGAACTCCCACAAATCCATAACCTCATTTCAGTAGGAGGTGGTAGGAGCTAATCGGTTAGAAGCTTCGCCGCGCGAGATCCGGAAATGGGTAACCCTAGACCATCGTCATCAACAGAGAACTGACTCGAAGGGTACAGTCGGATACGATAACCTGAAACAATAAGGCGGACACATTCCCAGGAGGGTGTGCCCAACGCCCACTCATCCTCAGACTGAAATACCATGAAGTAATTGTTGTTTTAGATTCTTCGAGTCTATGCAGTCGCCTGCAAACATGGGTCCCGTTCCCTCTATACAGTGTGATCCAAAAGTTTCGCATATTTTCTGCTACATCTAAATGGATTTCTTTTTTCCAAAATTGCTCAGACAAATCAAACATTATATCTTAAAAGACATTTTTTAAAATAAGAAACAACTTTAATATAAATGTCCATGCTGTGACATCATTGAAAACATTTGTGTGACAACCTATGTTTTTTGTATACTATCTTAAAGAGTTTACCATTTTGTGTAAATTTATCAATAATTTTAATTAACGAATGTTTATATTGTACCCATATAAACAGCTGAACTTCTGGCAGCGTCAGTGCATATTATTTGTAGAAATTAACACACATAACACATATGCGACTTTCTGATGCTGAAGCTTCGACAGCTTTCTGTATTTTCCTTGCTATTATTTTGGCAAACATTTTCCAGCCACTGTTTAAAATGGTAATCCCTCTTTATGGAAATTAATTGTTCTTTCACACTGGCCCTGTGTAGGCTAAATTGTGGAAACGTAGAGTCAGACTGAAAAATTCAATGCCATAGCCGGGATTTGAACCACGGATCTTCTGGTCTCCGTCCAGCCGCTCTAACCATTGAGCTACTATGGCCAACGTGCCGATATGACATTAAATTCTCCAACTGACTCGTATTTTTCCCGGTAAACCACTTAGGAGTTTTCACAAACACATGAGACAACTACCTTAACGGTCATTTACAACATGTAAGTACTTTAAGACCCGGGCTTTATAGTTAACCACTATTAGCTCAATTCATGGAAATTAATTGTTCTTTCACACTGGCCGAGTGTAGGCTAAAGTGTGCAAACGTAGTGTTTTACAGGGAAATATACGAGTTAGTTGGAGAATTTAATGTTACATCGGCACGTTGGCCACAGTAACTCAATGGTTAGAGCGGCTGGACGGAGATCAGAAGATCCGTGGTTCACATCCCGGCTATGGCATTGAACTTTTCAGGCTGACTCTACGTTTCCACAATCCCTCTTTAGTTTGATTAGTGGTTTCGATCTCCTTTCTCCAATATTGGCTTAACTATTTACTGTCTCCCTGTATATGGCATTTTGTGTTTTACACAACACATGTGTAGGCAATATAAGACTCTTACTATAAAGTGTATAGGTAATTGCATATTTTATCAACTCCAAATGTATTCTCTGATTCACTAGCTTTTCTATTATTCACTTTGGCATTTTTCTAATTCTTCCATTTGGATTTTATTCTCACCAATATTTTGATGAGTTTATTCTTCTTCGTTGACATTTTCATTACGTTACAATTCTTTGGAAGTTTCAATTCGTTGTTTTGCTATAATTAATGTTGCAATGCATGTTGCTTGTTTATCCGAGTTATATAAAACTACGTTATTCTATACGGGTTTCATTGTTGACCATGTAAGTCGTCTTTCAAATTAGACACACGTGGACTTGAAGTATCTTGGTGGGCTTTCCCAAATATTTTCACTACTTCCTTCGTTTTTCCTCATACACTCTGGGTCTGGATTTTGTGTCTATTCGTCGTTAATTTATCTTCGTCTTCATCAGCCGCTCGGATGCAATTTGGGACAGGATTTCTATGTCGAACGCACAATTCTTTCTCTTCTCGTGTGAGTTTTTGCGGCTATCTATTTCCTCTGGTCACCAATTGTATCATCTTATTCTAAATAAGAGTTATGAGATATCTGTGTTTCAAGGCGTGGTTCCGAATAAAGAAGTCAAATTCTGTAATTGGTTATATTTATACAGATTCAAATTATAACTTAAATGTTCCTGATCTAGTACCAGGATTCAAAACACTCCACCATTACAACAAAAACCTGTCTCTTTTAAAACGAGATTATTGATTTATTTCTTACTATTCAAAACTTTTATCTTCTCCGCGTCATTTTTCCACCATGAAGCTAGATTATTGATTTATCGTAACTATCGTTACTTCTCTCTTATTTTTGTGATTGGCCGATCCAATGGCACGTCACCACATTACGTCATACTACGCCATACCATTACTACTTCGGCCAATCACACAACTACATATATTTTCATAAATTCATAATCCCTTCATAATTCCTCCGAACATAACCCAAAAATACTGTTACAACTCGTTTTTTACTTCTTTATTTTTAAATACATCAAATTATCTTTATTTTCTTGTGTGGCTATAAAAGTAAAGTGAAACTTACCTATTCCAAAACAAAATTAAAGCGTTTGCCAAATATTAATGTTCTTTAAAAATAATATCCAATTAGATAAAAAAACGGTTAGGATTATCCACGTGATCTGACACGAACCCTTACATGCTTTCTCTACCCATTATATTCGCTATATCGGTTTTATATTAAAGGATTCATATTAGATATTCTTAAAGGTAAAACTATTGATCCCAAATTCTCGGGTTCAAATTCGTTTTTTTTTTAATTTACGTCCTCCAACGCTAAGTCATATCGGACGATGAATGGAATGGGCTAAATGATGCTCAAATGAGTCCAGGGTCCATAGCTTAGTTACCTAACATCCGTCTTTCAGGATAAGGAAAACCCCGGAAAAACCTTATCCAGGTAACTAACTAATGCAGGACGAAATTCCGGTACACCGGTGGTATTAGTATGATCCTGAAAATTCACAGGTACAGTTAAGGAAATGTAAATTATTATTTCATTATTATAATTAAAGTGGCAGGTATAATATTTTTGTAACTCTTCAAATTCATAATTTTATGTTTGATCTTGCCACGACACATGTTTGCCTAGTAGACATTTCAAATTAATTAAGTGCTTAGTTATACATAACTGAGGTTGCAGCATTCAAATTTTTGACCATGGTGCTGGGATGGATTCTTACTATTAAAATAATAAAAAGCGCGAATCGACCATCTGGTATTTACCAAGTTAAAATAGCACGCGTATCTACAAGTTTAATTTTCTATAGTCAACAAAAAGGCAGGTCCACCAGGAGAAAAATCTGGAAAAGCTAAAATATACACAGTAATAGAAAATCCACAACCACACTCATTAATTAGGTATGTAAATGAGTGCTACATTTTCCTATACAAAGTAAATGACTAGGACGATTTTTAATTATACAGAATTATGTTTCGGAATGAAGAGTTTTCAGGTTCATTACAGAAAATTCAAGATATGGGTTTTAATGGCATACGCATGTAACTTACATACAAAATATTTAAATGAAAATGAACATCAAAGGGTTTGATTTAAAGAGCAATTGGCGTGAAATATAACTACCAAGCTTTACATTTGTCCTGCTTTTCGTTTTTTAAGCATTCACAACTATATTAAGTACCTTTTAAAAAAATCGTGACCTCTATTCACTAGTATTAATGTCATATAGCTTATACAAAATATTCTACTTTTTATTCTTTTTCCTGCACCTTCTTTGGTATAAACGTTTTTTGTAATATTTTATTACATATTTTTTGTAAGAGAAAACCAAATCGATAGTCATACGTTTAAAGTGGATCGCTGTAAGTTGGATCTATTCTATATACTTTCCATGATATTGCAAGAAGTAGATGAATAGAGAACTTTACAAAAACATGGCAAAATGTTGAACATAACAATGAATCTCTCAAAAATGCCTGATCAACAAAAATGTAGGTCAAGCAAATTATGTTTCAAAGAGATCTGCAATTTTTGTATAGTGCATACACTTCGTGTTAATAATTACCAATTATTCAAAAGTGTACAAAATTGCCTCGGAATGAAGAGAACTTTACAGACTTTTGTACAAAATTCAGGATATATGTTCCTTTATTATGTAAATATTCCAAATATAAAAATTGTTTCCGTTATTTTGAGAAATTAAAAACATTCGCGTTATGTTCAGGAAAATTGGTGGTTTGGGAGATTTTCTTGAAAATCTCGTGCAGTGTATCTTTGGAAGGTCATAAACTCAAATGCTAAGTTTGTTAAGGGTACCACTTCCCATTATAGAGTAAGCTGTTTATATATACATACAGAGAGAGAGAGTTATGAACGTTATTTTTTTTATTCAGAGTCTCAAAACGGATATTTCTGATAAATTCCTGGTCCAGAACGTTTGTCTGGGATGCAATAAATAAATACCTTTGTTACCTGCTAGCTATCTGGTAGAGAAAGTAAGTTTCCTACGCTTATTTTTCTACTCATGGGACCTCAAAACATGTATTTAGGATGAAATTTCGCTATAGAATTTTTAGGTGAAACGTGATATCATATAAAGATTATTTCCATTGTTTTGAATCAATTCCAATTTTACTATTAAACAAAACTCGGACCTCAAAATGCATATGTATAACTAATCCTATAAAAATGAGAGTTTAGGTGGTTTTCTTGTCAACAAACCCTGAACTACGGCTGTACAATTGCAAAGTTGTACATGCCATAGCCCTGTATTTTGCATCATTTCCACGATGTCCGATTATATGTCTGTGTGTGTCATCTCAGTAATAGGAAAGTAGTTGTTGGTACCTTTTACTTCTCCAGAAAGCTGTCATTGCCATTCTGTGAGATGTAGTAAGCAATATAGAATACAGGAATGGTTTTCTTTAGCTTTCCCAAAAGTTTAAATTCTGCCAAGAAGTAGTTTTGCAGAAAAGGGCCTCCGTATTCACAAAGCTCTTAAATTTGTAATGAAATGTCGCATTCTCAAAGTGTCAAACTATTCTACCCACTTGGTTTATCCAAAAAGATAGGTGGAGGATAACTGTAATCCTTAAGTCAGAATTCTTCTTATGTAAAATAATTATGATAAAAAATATTCTGTCATACCCCACATGTTAAATTTATATTATCATTATTATTCAATTAACCTCTAATTTGTATGCTCTACATTGGAACTTAAATTTAAAACACGCCCTCTTTCTTGGTCATTTCCAAAGAAGTAAGGTTTTTCGAGATATGTCACACAACTCACAGTTTCTCAGCTAAATCCATTTTTGATGACGACATTAATATGAGACATCTCCATGTATCTACTTCAGAAATAATGTTTTATATTATTTTTGCGTCATTGCTATATTCCACATCAACCCGCACCTCTGTAAAGTCCAGTCGCAAATCATTAGGTATCGTGCTGGCCCAACTATAATTGTTTATACCAATTAGAACAGAATAAATAAACAGAGGGTCTTATTTCCCTCAATCCGTCCTTTTATATAAGCTCACTCTATTTTTTACCGCTCATTTGTGCGTTTTGCTTGTTGAAATTTTGTTTCAAGTGAAGCTAAGTATGGAGACGTTAAGGGCTGGTTCAAGTCCAGCGTTAACCAGATAAATATGGAAACCTCAGGGAAGAAGCATGTTAGCACAACATGCTATTTTTCCTTTTCCTACTACTTACATTAAATTTTAGTAAGTAGAGCAGGTATTGCATTCCACCAAAGGTTCCGTATTGTTCGATACAGAATACTTTTTGAAAAATTCTGAATTTGTGTGTAGGTGTGTGTATGAAAAGCATAATTTAAAATTGGAAATGATAATTTTTCTTCCAATGATGTGAAATACCTAAGTATTTTCAGCCCGCCTCGGTAGCATAGATGCTAGCATGTTTGCCTCACGTTACAGAGGTCCCGAGTTAGAATCTCGGTCAGGGTGCCCGCCTCGGTAGCGTAGATGGTAGCATGTCTGCCTCATGCACAAGAGGTCCCGAGTTCGAATCTCGGTCAAGGTGAGTTACCTTGATAAGGTTTTTCCGGGGTTTTCCCTTATCCTGAAAGACGAATGTCGGATAACTCTAAGCTCCATGGATCCTGGACGCATTGAGCATCATTTCATTCATTTCATTCTGCGTCCGATATGACTAAATGTTGGAGGACGTAAATTACAAACAAACAAAAATCGGTCAGGGTGAGTTACCTGTATAAGGTTTTTTCCGGGGTTTTCCCTTATCCTGACAGACTAATGTCGGGTAAGTCTAAGCTCCATGGACCCCGGGCTCATTTGAGCATCATTTCACCCTTTCCATTCTTCGTCCGATATAACTTAACGTTGGAGGACGTAAATTAAAAAAAAAAATACTTTCAAGAAAATGCTCCAGCCGATACTACGAGTATCCAGCCTTTGATGAGAAAATATTTCAGCTCTCTCCCCCCTTTAACAATGAATCTAATGATTTTGATTAAAATCTCGTGTCTCTAATATATATGTTCATGACAAATTCAATGTATATCTTCAATTTTCTAGGATTGTTCTGTCAAATTCTTTTCATTCTGAATTAGCCTTTTAAATTTATAAATTGTAACAGACAAAAACTAACCACATAATAAAATGTAGGTTTCGTTAATGTCAACCAAAACCTGCAAACTATGCCTTAACCATTTCCGGGACATTCTTTATTGTTGGTCTGAACTGTGAATACTTCATGTATTTTTATTTGCATTTTTTTGCATAATCATGTAAATCATTCGCTTATTCCCTTTATACCTACAAGGAAATGTAAACTTATTATTGTAAATGTTTATCTTGATTATCGTGAAGTAGACAGAAAAATATGCTTCTATAAGAATAGTTTGTATAATAACTAGCAAAGGAAAGCAGGTGAACATAATATACTTTTCATCAATAATCGAAAGCAAGTGAAACTCCATCGCTGCAAGTCTAAATAATTTATATTAAGATAAAGAAGATAATTTCATTGTATTTCCTTTGTTGTATTCTATATTATACTAAAATTGACTTGTTTCGAACGACAGCACTACAGAAACAAAGGTTTACGTTTCACTCGATACCTTCCTCACTCCATATTAACATGTAGAAACAAATATTTAATAATGGAATATTTCATATTCAATGCAATATTACTATCTATAACTATACAAATATTTGTTGTGTCACACCAGAGCTTTAAGTTTACAATAAGTTTTGTTGAGAATGCACTACCCAGTTCTAAAGCCTTTTTTCCAGCGAACAAAACAGTGAAAGACCTAAATCTTTCAACGTCATATATGAAATACATAGATACGTTAAAAGATGCGTTAAAAAAAGGCATTCTTTTCTTTGCCATTATTTAATATATTATCAGAAGTATTCAATGCATTTTTGCAGCACACAATCCGCAAACACTACAGACGGTGAAGGTAGGACAAATAGAAGGCGTCCCGTCTTATGTGCTTCTACCGTGACCCCTAGGAGAATTATGTGAACGGAGAGACAGAAAGAAGGCCAAATCCGGATGACAAGGGATGTAAGAATGGACGAGATTCCTAACATTACTTCGAACACATTGGACTCCACCCTTAAGCCCCCAATCCTTGGAGCTCCATGTCCCTAGCGCTGAGTGGAGTCCACTCAGAGAGTGAGCAGATAATTCCGATCGGCGCTAGGGAAGAAATATTTACAAAGCGTACAACCCGCCGAATAGTGTTGCCTTGTTCTAAAACCTAATAGCGACAGTGAGGGAAATGAAGAGCAGAGAAAATTCTAGTGGAAAACGAACCATCCAACTTTGGTCTAGCGACCCGAGGAAACTAAGAAAAACCCAAGTGTGAGAGGTCAGCGGAGATCGAACCGGGACCTCCTGACTATGAATCGCAAATGTTATCGCGGCCCTAATGTAAGAAGTCCACGAAACCAGAACATTTTCATGAAATAAACTATGGCTGGAGATAAACTGTTGCAGCTCTAAATCCTGAAGATATTGAATGGCTTGGATCGACTTACGTTTCCCGGTCCTCGCACCAGGTTTTGTTCTGGGACACAAAAAATAGCGTATTTACGATAAGCTGCAGAACACAGAAACTGGACTCACAATGGAAGTCGTGGTAGCTGCGTGGAAATCTTGGAGCAGCCTTTAAATTAATTCGTGGTGAGGTACGAGAAGCTACAAACAGCGATTTCTGCTCAGGGGTGCTAAAGAAGCCTAGAGAACGTGTTCTTCAAAATGAATTAAAATAAAAGTACAGCTTTTTCACTTTATCTATGATATTATAACCTTTAGTTAGCGAAAAAAGAATTCTAAATAAACTAATGGACCATGCATATGCATGATCTATTCACTAATAAGGAGAACATGTCTTGAGCTAAACCTGAAATGAATCCTGACCATTTTGCCATTAGCACAGTCTTTCAATATATTACACAGTAATGACGTTTGTCCCTGCTCGTTTGTCATCGCCACTGACCTTTTAAATGTAAATTTTATTTTTATCATAACGTGTATTTAGATTGTCTCCCTTTTTATAGTTATCTTCTACGTAAATTTTTCCACTGCTTCTTTTCAATATATTTATTATCTGTTACATTCTGTCTACCATTCTGTTATGTTCGTTTCCCGGATTTCTAATTCGTCGTTCAAAGAGGATCCCTCAATTTGCGCCGCTCTTACCAGAGTTCCTGATTCTCACATTACCAAGTGCTATTACATTTTTTACTGTAGTTCTTATATTTTATTTTAAATTCACTTTTATCTATTCTTTATTATATTACTTTACCACATTCATTTCCCTTTAAAGCCTGCCATTATGCAGAACATCTTGTGATAACAAACCAAGACAGTTGCAGACATCGCCTCCAGAATTGGCTTTTGCGTGGCATCTGTGCACACAATCCTGCATGAAGATCTGAAAATGCTCAATCGGCAATCCTCCAAAACAACCCACTTGCTGGATCATGTCGTCAGACCGGCTGGTGCGAGGCCGTGACTGTCTTGATTTGTTGTCACACGATGTTCTGCTTTCATTGAACTATCGCACCCAGGAACGCACATTAGACACTTCAATGGTACCATCACCTCATGCCTTACTCAACCAGCGATGAATTTAAATTGGTGTCACACCACGAAAATGGAGAAAACGAATGATTACACACTGTTCTTGCAATGAAAACGTCGCCATTTTAAGTATCAAAAAAAAGTCCTGACTTTCGTTGTTGCCACTAGAGTTCTGTGCACTTGTACAGTGCTGAAATCTCTGGTACGCATTCACAAAGAGTCCACGTGTATTTAAAAAGAAGAACAGAAGTTCCTATCTGGTCCCATACCTGAAAAAAATAGGTGTTATAACTTGAGTACACCTCGTACATGGCAGCAAGTTGTCAATCGGTCCACCCAGCCTCGCAAAGGCTAATTTGACTCCCAAAAATGGTAATAGTTTGCAATAGGACCAAGGTGTCGTCGTGCTGGCTGTACCCCAGTGCATCTTTTGACATTACTTTAAACTGTCGTCGTACTAAATTGACCGCTTGCAGAGTCGTCAAAGAGGTCATGCAGATACATCCGTGCGGTGCCATTTCTTATCTGTTTAAACATAAGTTACTATTATGTGTTTCAAATGGGAAGAGTTCTCGCCTTTATCGAATCGGATGCGTTACAGCCTTCACTGTTGCCACCTCGTTATCCCCACTCGTTTTATATCTCCCTCCCTCTCGCTCACTTGCGAGTGTTCTTGGCGCTAGACTTAAGGGAACGCACACTGAGTCTTCCAAAATTTTATAATAATGCAGTTGTTGAAATCACAATTACAACATGAATATTCGTATATTACGCAAATGTTTTTAATATTTAGTTTAAAATTAATTACAGTTTATGAATTACTTATTTTTCTGATCCAACGAAAATACCAGCGGTGCATCCATATAGCTCTGAATGTTAGCTGAGATAATTCGTCATTCTCATTGTCTTCAACGTCTGAGTACTGCAAATTTATGATCATAGGTTCCAAAATCCCGTTACGTGCTATTTCTTTCCAAAAGTCGTCTTCTTGTAGTTTATCTGATGTCTCACGCTGTTGTGTTCCTTGTCAATTTCTTCGTGAGTAAATCTTTCAATGTCAGTTTAAAAATATCATTTCTGTTTGCAACATAATTTGAGCTCACATTAACTCTAGGGGATTGTTCTAGCAGTAGTAAGGGGGGAGGGAGGTGGATCCCGTCTCACTGATCCAGCTAATACACTTTTACATGGAAGAGTATAGTCGTGCTGCTCGAACCGTTACCATGGATTCATCTTTGGTAATAGATACCTCTCAAATAACGCACTGATTACTCCACGTGGAGTAAACATTTATCTGTCATTTGTGTTCCTGCGAATTCCATTGGCTGATGTGATACGTTCATTGTTGCTTAGCACGTGATCGGGAGGCGCGTCGGTACCCCTCTCACTCTTACAAGAATAATCACTGCGTTATTTGAGAGGTTTCTGTAAACAAAGGTAACCGTTCCAGCAGTGCCGCTATAAATGAATAGTACTGCTTTGAACTCTAGAGTAAATAGAGATTACGAACCATTCATAAACAAAGATATAATATGACCAGGCACGTTCTGCCAGTGTAGCAAGAAGTGTATCGTTTCCTCTCATCGAATTTAACAAACACCTTGGCTTATTCAAAGTACATATTTCTTTTACCACGTCATGTTAAATGTTAACGTTTCAGTTCTGAGTAATTTCAAAAATACATTCATGCATACATGGCAACCAATAATGATATTCATTACAGTGCTTACGTAACAATGCAGTTATAATATAATGGTATATGCTTTATTTATTTGTATTAGGAAAACTATTTGAACTTTGGGGTTTTTACGGTTATGTTAAATACATTACTCTATCCTTCCTCAAGGATCAGTTTTTGCAAAATCTGAATTTTTGTCTTAGCGCGACTAGTATTTATTAGAGATTGATTAGCTTGCCGGTCGTCACACACCACTTAGGGGGAATGCAATACGACAAAACCGCAGGACTCCGATTGGTTGCTCATCTAGTAACGCTCAAGGACACCTTCCCATTTGAAACACATAGTAATTCTACAAATTTTTATAAAATTCACACCTAAAACAATATTTTCAGAAAAGGTCCATAGTATGTGAGTGCGAATATCATAGTCTAAATGTAAATATCGGATAAATTCCCCATTTGGTATTTAAGTTAAGAATTTTCCAAGGAATTCGAAAAGAGGTTCTTTAACAAAATTCTTCCTACTTACCCAAAACTATCTTTTAGAGAGCAGAGCTTTCTAAAAATTATATTTTCTAAAAAATAACTATTTCCTATATTTAACCCATTTATAAAGCAAATGAAGTTTATGTCTTTAATTTTCTAGAAATTACCTATAATGCAGTCTTTATTCGGAAGAAATTTTGTTCAGTTTTAATACGAATAATAGGTAAAACTTCAAGAAGGGGGAAAACATAGTACACTAATAATTTCAATCCCTATAATAAAACATAACCTATGTCAATCATTTGCATTAGTACTCCTCAGAATATTTCAGTGTAGTAAAAACTGCTTTTAAAGTATTGCGCTATTCAGCTGTTTCTCATGATGTCATGGAAAGAACAAGCTATCGACAACCTTTTAAATATCTGGCCATCTATTTTGTTTTCTCTATCCCATTGTACGTAAATACGTTAAACGAAGTGTGTAATGAAACCATTTCTGCAAAGGTGTATTCTCATTAACGTAAGTGCATAGAAAAATAAGTTATGTAAAATAGTTTGTAGAAGCAACAAAAAATAAACCATTGTGGGTAGTGAAACGCAACATATTTTTAAATCCACTATATCCTTCTCAATACTCTGCTAGCCTTTATTATCAGGTTTTGTGAATATAACCAAGTGCCCAAAGTTAGAAAACTTCAAATCCATGGAACTCTTAACAACACTGATTTTTCTACAGTTCAAATAAAAACGCTCCATATGAACCAGTAATCCGGAAAATAAACTTCGAAGGATTTACTATAGGAGTCGATATACAAACAGCAGATAGCGGCCATCACTCTGCTAATCCCCTCCAGGCTATTTTTGAAGCCTATTCGGCCGTTTCATTCAGAGTTTGGTTTAAATTTTCTGAACAATGAAACAGCCAGGAGTTGATATAACTTTTTACCAAGTATAAGCTTTCAGAACAGACTTTCTCATGCAATTCTTCTTTTTTTTTCATTTATATTTTCAATGACATTGCATATTTAATCGTATAAGTGGTGTTTTCAAAACTAAATGATTTGAGTGGTGTTTTCAAAACTAAATGTTTGGTTACTCTCCAAGCAAACTCTGACTACTAGTTTCACCAATAAATAACTAGTTGCTTCCAATAATTTGATATATTTTAACTTTAATAATATTCACATTACATTCAGAAAATTTGTTTTCCCACTATACCTTATTTTTATGTCCAATCTACAAAGCATTATTACAAAAGTTTATTCTTATAACTACTTCATGTCAGTCAAGGTAAACATCTCCAGAAAGGATGGCATTACACTTTTATTGTTGACGCAGGAGGCTGAAGCGATACTCAAATCCTTGAAAAGTAGGTTTCTCTATATTGAGTTTTAAATGTCATATGCTTTCCGCACATAAAAAAGTTATTATGTTGATCAAATATTTCATAAAGTGAACAGCAAAACTCAAACTAAAAGCGAATATCTACTAAAGTTTAATACCACAAAAAATTATTTGACACCCTAAATAATGTCTCTTAATGAGTAGCACATACATCTTTGTGTGCTAAGTTGTTTCTCTCTTATAGTACTTATAATAGTTTAAACAAAATCAGCCAGAATAAAGGTTAATGTCCTGGGCTAATCGCAAACTCACGATTCACATTTTATTGGTTAAGTATATTTCTTGGACATAGTATTTAACCAAGCATTTAATTTGAGGTGAGGGTATTTTCTTGAAAATCTTTGAAAGATCCTGAACTAAACCCCGAAATTTGTATTGATTTAAAATATTGTTTTTTTAATTGTGTCGCACACATATATATACATACACACTCACATACATACACTAATATTTACTCCAAGCTGTTTTAAGGAGCCTCAAAACAGTTATATGCGATGTAATAAAATAATTTTTGGTAAAACGATATTTTCTCAATTAACCATAGGTATTTGATAGCGTCAGAGCTGTAAAGTTATGAGCATCAGATGTATCAAATGCTGCAACTCTTGCTATTCCAATAAATACTTTTATATTTATTAACAGCTAGCTTTATGGTTAGTTTTCAGACATAGGAATGCTTAACATGTCTGGTTACTACACCTAACCCATTGTTACATAAACGTTACAAATCAAGCTGGATTTGTTTCAGCAATAGTGGATCGCAGAAAAAAATCCATGTCTCGGTTATCTCTCATAGACCCATATTTTTTCAAGAAAGGAAAGAAACTGATACAGAATTCCTTTTGTATATTGGTATAACAATTATTAAACTAGAGAGCATACAAAAATGAATCATTCTTCTGTTTGCCCCGTACCAGTCAAGGATCGTTGAGCGGAACAGACCTAAGCCTGCTGTTACAACTCAGAACTATTTTCAACCTTTTTCCCGGCAAAGAGAACCTCGGGAAAAAGCCGAGACACTGATGTTTTATTTTCAAGTAAGCACATTAAAAATTGCAGCTAAATCTGCAAAATAAATTTACCAATAGCCCCTTCTAAGTGTCAAACTAATTTTAATATATATTACTATGGTTGTCCTAAAGATTATTTCAATACTTTCGCTCATTATTAGATGCAATTCAATTAATCTTCAAACGGGACAACCCTTGACTATCTTTCAGTGAATTTTATCCATCCTGTTTAAAGAGGCTTTATGGAACGTCAACTTTAAGGAGTACTTTAAATCAGAAGTGAGCACCCGTTTAAAAATGGATGGAACTAGCTTGCAATGCAAATCCAAGAAAGTTGATTTTGTGAAGTGGATTTTGTGGGTTGTCAGCGCACGTTTAGTAGGTCGTGACTGACCCCGGCCTCATATACCACATATCATAGTAGTTTATTTGCAACTGCAACTAAATGATAGGCAATCAAACATGAATATAATCAACAGAAGCTCAAAAAAATGTTTATGTGTTTCAAATGGGAAAGTGTTTGTCCTTGAGCGATACTGGGCGAGCAACCAATGGGAGTCCTGCAGTGTTGTCATATTACATTCCCGCTAAGTGGTGTATGACGAGCGCCAACCTAATCAATCTGTATGAAATACTATTCGCGCTAAGATAAAAATTCAGATTTCGCCAAAACTGATCCATGTGGAATGTAGAGAGTAATGTATCTAACATAACCATGAAAACCCCATATTTTTAGCTCAAATAGTTTTTCTAATACAAATTAATAAAGCACTATTACCTGTATTTTAACAATAAATCGCGACGTAGGCACTGTAATGAATGTCATTATTGGTTGGCATGTATGCGTGTACGTATATTTGTAATTACCCAGAACTGAAACGTAAATGTTTGACATAACGTGATAAAATAATTACTTTGAATAAGCCAATTCGAGCGAGAGGAAACAATAAATTTCCTGCTGCCCTGGCAGAACGTGTCTGGTCACATTATATCTTTTTTATGAAGGGTTTGTAATCTCTATTAACTCTAGAGAGTTCAAAGTCATTAGTCGTAACTGAAATTTAAACTATTGACATGACGCGATAAAAGAATTACTGTGAATAAATAAATGAAGGTGTTAGATTCGAGAAAGAGCAAACATTCCATTTCCTGTTAGCCTGTGGAATGCTGTATGCTTATGTTTATGAATAAATGCTGGATGAGAAGTGTTTATTTACTCTATAGAGTTCAGATCAATATCATTCAGCTGTTCTTTACACAACAGTAGAGTAAGAGTTAAATAGTGCAATGGCTTCTTGCGGTGAATTTAGTGGCGAGTCAAAAAAGCAATTATTGGGAAGTCAGGCTCGAAGTATTATTTTTAAGATATACACGTTCTTCAAAAAATTGCACAATTATGAATATAGAAATCAGCTCGATTTCAAAAATACTCAACGGCTTACTGCTGAAGCGTGTGGTGTAGGTAAAACAAGTGTGTCCCGCATTTGGATTGGAAAAGCAGGTAACTCATAAACTATAAGTATAGTTATAGTATTTAAAAATATACTAATTTGCGAGAATGCTTTTTCCAATTTTGATTTTGGTAACTGCATCATTGTAAAAGTTTGTGAAATATAATTTGCTTACCCTTACATCTAGCGCCAAGCAGACGTGCATGTTGTATGAGTGTGCGAGAGAGAGGGAAATATAAAAGCAGTGGGGTAACAAGCTGGCAACGCTGTGTGTGATACGGCATCTGATTAGCTGGACACCAGAACCCTTCCCATTTGAAACACATAATAAATATGCCTTTGAAGGTAATAGGAAAGTATTATTTAGGAAAAAATTATATTTTCTTCTTCCTCTTCAACGTTAGGCTTTGAAGCCCTTTTTGAACCTTTACATTCTGGGGAGCTATATTGAACGGCGGGCTTCTGGTTTGTATTTGAATGCTTGTTTCTGAAATAATTCACCATAATTCATCCTAAGCGTTGAAGTCATTTTAATTGATAATGTGTTTTTTTTTCTTTCACACACATACACACATATTTATATTCTTGCTGTGTTTGGGTGTTGGATATATATAACCCTTTAATGAATATCTTACTAGTCTTCTAAGAAATTGCTCTCGGGTGCTTTTAATCTTCTTTTTGAAGGTATACTGAAGCTAGACTTTTTACAGTAGTATAAAAGTAAAGGACGGCGCGCGGTAGCCTAGTGGTTACGGCATTAGACTGCAAGCCAGGAGATCACGGGTTCTATTCCCATTGGAATTTATTCCCTGTTATAATCCTTCGGGTCACATTATGGCTCTGGGGTTCACTCGGCCTCTAACAGAAATGAGTACCAGGGACATTCCTAGGAGTGAAGATGGCTGCCTAGTGGGGCTGACAAACTCATAGGCCTTGTATGCCGAAATGTATACATGTAGATAGGTGCCGTAACCACCCGTCGCCCTCACATAAGCCGAAGGCTTCTAATGGGAATAACTTTACCTTATAAAGTAAAGGAACTGCCAGCATCTTGTAAAATAGCAATTACTTTTGTTCTAGCTTTTATGTTTAGTGTTCTTTGTATGTTCCACATATGCGTTGGAAATTATTTACATCTTTTTCTCTTCCTAGGATATTCAGCATACCAAATAATTAAAGTTGTTCCATTATTTGATTGTTTATAACTTGATCTCTGAATGGGTAAGTCAGTGGTGCACCTGCCTACTGCATGTATGTGTGTGTGTGTGTGTGTGTGTGTGTGTGTGTGTGTGTGTGTGTGTGTGTGTGTGTGTGTGTGTGTGTGTGTGTGTGTGTGTGTGTGTGTGTGTGTGTGTGTGTGTGTGTGTGTGTGAAGAATGAAAGAGAGATCTAATTTACAGAACTCCAAAAATTACCGAAGACAACTGTATGAGTTAACATCATAGTGATAGTAATATGTTGCAAAGGTAAAAGGCCAGCGATATGACCATTTGCAATTAAAGGTGAGGTGGGAATGGAATAAGTGAAAGAAATATCTTATAGACGTTTCTCCTTTTATTAGTAGTTTTAAGCCATATTGAAGTAGTTATTGGTGAGTTTAGATCTTGTAAATTATAATAATAGCAATAAAAATTATAAATAACAATGAAATGACGGATACAAACCAACCTTTCTCATGCATGTATTGGTAATAAGAAGCAAACCTCTAAGGCTTGAAGTATACAAATTACTGATACACAAAATGATTGCATTAATTTCCAAGATAAGACATACACGAAGGAACTACTGCATCTCTTTAACAGATAAAATAATTAACTTTTAAATATTTCTTTGTAAATGTCATTTATAACGCTTTATTTTCTACGAGTTATATACGTATTTTTCATTTCAATATGCTTTTAATTTTATCGTTTGCAGAAGTAAATGCACATATGAGTAATCATTCGAACGAATGATTATTCCAAGGCCAAAAGCTACATGTAGGCTATGCATTACTTTCAGAAGTTGAAAGACTGCGGGTAATAGATCGCCAAAGTTTCATATCCTTTTGCGTGAATAGTAAGGGAGGTTTCATTCGTTATTGGAAATAGCTGCAACCTCACATAATTACAACTATAAGAATAAAGGAAGGACTTGTTATGGAACTCTTAGATCATTGTAAAATAATTCAATGATGAACTGGAGGAGGTTAATTAAATTAATTAAATCTCTATTTGAATTTAAAACTCTTAAGTGCAACATCGGATGAGGCAGCTGGTGCCTCACGAAAGCATTTAAATTCCCAGTATATTTTCTCAGTTTACACTCGAAGAACTTACTTTATAATTGGGTGCGAGTACTTACAGCACCCACATATTTCACCAATGCCAAGGTGCTTGCGCTATCTGCACAAACATACCTTCCTTACTTGTAGCTCCTAATGAATGGGGAGACTGCAGTGTAGATAATTCTTGGATTAACGCCAACTGATGAGAAGGGAAGGTACCCTTTCGTACGTTCTTTACTTAGAAAAAGATGAATGAACATATATTTTCAAGTGGTCTGCCAGCAAATGCAGTTCTCAATAAATCTATCACATTTCTCTCTCAAGGATCTCCAACCATTAACTTTTATGTTGATTTCACAAATCGTTAAGGCTTTGATGATGAAGTCTCGTGATTTGCAGGGGTGTAAAAATTATTAGACTGGAAGCCTACGTTACGAGATTGTGCCTCCAGGATTCTGTAGCTTCTGTGCGATAAATGCTTATTTTATATTTTTCATCAATCAGTATAGTTTTTGAAAATAGAATAAAATTATAGCTTTTCAACCAGCTACAGCATATATTCAATAAAATGTAGGAAAATTGATTTGAAGTTTGCATCAAGGGATCTTTGATTACTGTTTTCAGTCTTTGTCTCCTTCAGTATTATCTGTGAAAATTCAGCACCATATATGTAAATTAAATAATATATATATTTTTTCTACAATTGGTATGTTTTCTTCTGTTAGTTTTGAGGCTGTAGGTTGAAATATTATATTTCCCCAAGTAAAGCTATGGGACTCTGGGACTGAAAAGTAGCCCAAAAGTTTAAAAAAATTCAATTTTTAGATTTATACATAAAAATGTACCGAAAACCTTCCTTTATTGAATTATGGTAATAGTTGTTTTTATTTCCGCCATTATAAAAAGTCGACTACATACTTTGAGTGTTTCAGCAACTAAGAAAATACAAAACAGTTCATAATATTTGTGATTATTCTATTTTCTCTGCAATAAACTTAGCGAATACTTGTAGATTCATTCTTTTTTTGACTGTCTCTGTGTGCTCCAATGTATAATGGCGACTTCCATGAGATAAATGTGCCTTTTGTTTACAGTTTGTTTTAAATAATGAAATAGGTGTATATGCAAGTTATTTGCTTTTCCTGTAATGTAGTGAATTGTTAATTACATAAACAGCATAATGCAAGCAGTTGCATCATGTTGGCGTAAGCCGGTGAAAATAAATAACGAAAAGAAGGAAGCTGTAAGAAAACGTGGTGCAGCTAGATGGCAAAGCATTAATTGGGAGCGGATTTCCATTTCATATGTACAGTTGGACATAGAGGAACATTTAACATTTCAGCTTCACATTTGCAAATGGACATAGATGAACATGCTAATGCTATTCAAACTATATTTGTAAAAGCCAGAAGAAATTTACAAGATTTCAAGAACTATGTGCAAACTATGTATAGTACATAGTGTAAATAGTAATTTAAACAGCAGCCTATGCATTAGTGAAAATAAAAATCAAATTTTGAATACCAGTGTACATAGCAGTAGATATGACAGTGTAAATAATGTGCACGATAGTGTAATTACTATTTTGGTGCATATTTTTAGAAAAATTGATTTTTCTCCACTTTACATTTTTAATACAATATCTGCTCCCACTGCTTTAGGTTTAGTGCTATGGCTCTGAATTTTTTGAGCATATGCTCCATATATAGGTATACAACATCAGTCTCAGGATATAATATATAAGACTTGGTTTGCCTGAAATAAATTTTTAAATGCAAAAGGTACTAAAAATTAAATTTAATGTACTACATAATTAATTAAAAAAATAATTTTCCTAAAGGTGATGTATTGCTCTTCTACACAGAGACTGAAGTTGTTTATACAGTTAGTAGGAACGAAAAAATTACAGAGTTATTTCACTAGCACAGTTATTGATTAACATGCATTAACTTTAATATTCCCATGAACTTTAAAATAAAACTAAAAAATAATTTCTTCAAAACTAGTGATCAGAAATTACTAACAATTGGTGTGGTATTTTCTAATATAAATCCCATTAGGCATGCAAAGTTTGAAGTTTTTATGTATAGTAATATATAAAATAGAAATTTCAGTCCCAGTGTCCCTTAAGAAATTACTAATTACTTTTGTTATGTCACAATGAAGATACCTGAGGTGCATAACATAAGGTATCAGTTCTATTTTATTCATTTGTAAATTATTTCAAAGTTACAATTTACAATTATGTTTACTGTGAACGAATTTGAGTCCGACTAAACGATTATCTACCGATTCGTAATGAATAAGTTTGAAACAATTTCTTTCCAACTTCGAAAAATTCACTAAAGAGGTTAGAATTATCCATCCAATGTTAAATCTGCTGCAATTACGAACCATTATCCCAGAAACTAAATTTTACAGATACAGTGCTTTCTAAGTTCACTCTTATACAATTAGGGCGCTTGTTAAGGAAGATTCTAATATTTTCTAAATGATGGCAGCTTCTGATTATAATTTATTAGCCATTAGGTTTTGAAGAATAACCGATCATATTATTAAGACAAAAAAATCAATGACACAACTTAGGGCTGAAATTGGCACTCCTAAAATTTGATTAAACAATATATTACATATTTTGAGGACACACATTCTCATATTAAATAGTAGTGCTTACTTTAAAGTAAAACGTTTCCTGAAACATGGGTTAAAATTTAGAGTTTACCTCCCTATTCCAAAATGGAAGTTATGAATTGTGGAAAGATTTATAAAACATAATCGACCAGCTCTGCCGAGCTTAAGTGAACATGAAACTAGCGGACGGCTTGGGAAGGTTTTGATTCGACTCGAAATGTTACGCCATGTTATAAGTCGCAAGTACACGATTTCAGAAAAAAAAATTTAGTAATTGAAAAGTAAGAAATAGGCATGTATTTTATAATGTATTTTCTAAAGTAATATATGGTCTATTTTAAAATCAGTGATATGATTGTAATACAGATACGATATATGTTTAGAGCCTAACATTATACTTAAATTCCAAGTTTTCTAGCGACATACTTTGAAGATATGCTGCTGCTGTCTCATCATTTAAGTGTTAGCAACGGAAATCTTAAAATGTCGTATCAGCCTTTTGTTCAAACATAGTTGTCACACAAAAGCACAGCTTAATTTTGTTTTCCGCAAGGACATGTACAGTTCATTTTGCTGCTCTTGAAAGTAAAAAGGGGTAACCAGGAGTGATTCATATCTCGGTAATTTAAGGATACGTGTACTAAATTAAAATTAAGTATACCTGTGACTGAAAATTTTAAATCCTGAAATAATAACCTTAGCTGTTTTAGATTTATACCACAGATTATACTTTGTACAAATATTATACAGCCCAAATTTTGCCAATTTCACTTTGATAGTTTGGATAATATGGTCAAATTTATTTAGTTTTGGTTATGTCACCTACCTAAAAAGTCATTTGCAACAAAATAACTTAAATTTTGGTCTAATATTTTAACAACAGGTTCCCAATACATCCGTGTTTTGAATTTTCTCTAGGTTTCTCTGTGTCTTAATAACTTCAGGCTCCAGAAATTTGTAAAGCTATGAATATGGCTTTTCTGCCCAAAATTTGAAATTTTTGAGTTTTCAAGTAAAGAAAGTGTGCTTAAAATACATCTCACAATAAAACCCAGGGCAATTTCTTTAAATGTGTCTCTATGAGCGCGTGTAGCAAGTTCCATTAGTCTAACACTAAAACTGTGACGCAAGGAGCACTTTAAATGGTGAAAAATGCTGAAATTTTCAATAGCGAGAAAACAAGGAAAAAGAATTAGAGTTCATAGCATTCAAGTAACTTTCAAACTAGATTAGAGCATTTAAAAATGGCTTGCGAATGCTATCTAAGCATTCTTTGGATTCAGGAAGACTTACACTACTTCATAGACTAAAAAGAGAAAAAGATTAATCTTTTTTAAATTTTCACGAAATTTCAGTCGTGCATGTCGTTGAAAGGAACAGAATAATCCAAAGTAAGCATCACAATGTCACTTTCAAATAATAATCGCTATTAAGGGACGTAGAATATCCTGAAATCCAATACAATTAACCCATTCTCCTAAAACACTAAATCGAAAACAATTGTGCACTATAGACCCTCAAAGATGCGGTACCATCTAGTAAGCTTAACATAAGGTGTCAGATGAAGTGCACTATTCATCCAATTCGTGTAGGATCTATTACTCCATTTTTGTAAGAGCTATAAGGATTATCCTAAAACATAAAAATGTGATGGGCTCAAAATTTCTAACCATACAGGGATCAGGATATCTTGTACAATTGATGTCAGCATAAATAAAGATGTTCAAACTAATTAAAGAATAAGTCTTAAGTAAAATATCAATCTAATGGATATAACATTATGATTTATGAATAAGCATATAGATTATAGGGTGGTGCTTAGAAGAATGCAAAGAAGTTTTAATAATGATAAATGAGAAATTACGCACATCAATACATAGAAAAATAGTAAATATGCCACAACTCTTCTCCATTGACTAATAATAATAGAATATTTGACGTGACATCCTTTAATAACATGATAATAGCCTTCGAGCTACCCACATAAAAAGAGAAGTTAGGCTGCTCAGTGTAATCGCTGTCCAACACTTGACATATCAGAACTATAACTGTCCTTTCAGTTGCATTAATTGTGAGGATAATCATCCGACTGACACTGTAACAAAAAGCTTAACCCTGCGGCTATCTGTCTAACGTGCAGCCACAATCATCCTGCAAGTTATAAAGGTTGTCAAACACATAAAGATCAGCGGAAGTTATTTCTAACCCTTGGGGAGAAATGTATTCCAATATGAGTCAGCGCGCCACCAGCTGAGGCGCATACAACACAAAATTCTAATATATCAGGTAAGGCTTATGAAGGGATAACGAAAGGCAACATAAATTCAAATAATAAGAAATCAAATAATTGTTCTCTGCTATGTAGCAGATGTTCGTGAGGACAGTTGCGAGCTAAACATTTCATGTCTTACGCTAAGTGTGCTCGCAAATGAAAATACTCTGAAACAACTGAGTGACCACGAACTTGCGACCTGCGAAGAGGATGTATAAAGGAAGAAAAATCTAATCAAATATACTGTTTTACATGTATTTTATTGTTATATTAAAATACATGCCATTTCACAATCATTTTTCATATTTTGTTTCTTGCTGATACGCATATTTCATCGCATTTTTATTTTTAACATAGTAACTATGTTACTATGTTTTTTTCAGTATTACCATTAGTAGATCATTTTTGGTCATTTAACCACAATATAAATCCTGACGTTAAATTATTAAAATAATTAAATGTACCGATAGATTTCATGGTTTGGGAAAAGATATTTATTTTAAAAAATAAACGTCGCTTAATGAATTTTGAAATACCAGCAGTTGATCCTGTTCTTAAGTTTGTTTCGTTTTCAGATTTTGGTAACACTGAAAAAACATAAGAACATAGTAACTTCCTTAACAATGAATTTGTTTTCTCCTGTGGTTTTCTTTGACTGAAGATGCGGACAATTAGCAAGTAGAATATCAATCAGAAAGAAGAATTAACACCATTTTCTTAAAAGTTAAATGAAGCTTTTGTTACAAATTGTTATATTTGTATAATATTCATTGTTTCACTGTAGCTAGCTTCATTTTCTACGTATTCATTTGCTTATTTGCATATTTTTTGAATATTCGGAAATGTTTGGTTACGTATACATTTTACACATATTATTACATATGCGTACATATACTCATTACTCTATATTTTATTACACTTCGTTCATATTTTCATACATATTTTATTGCATGTCATATTCATTTCAAATGTTTTGTCACAATTGATACTGATATTACTACATTTTTAATTCAGTTTTTCAATTTTATAATTATTTTATTCTCCAAAAAGAAAAATTGTAGCGATGATGTGTGTGGAGAGCAAAGAGTTCCATGTTCACGCTACAGTTTGAAGCAAATAGTGTTTAGCTCAGGGTAAAGCAATGAGGTTTATCTCAGGGTATGCGTGGACATCTACGAGAAGGATGGTTTTAATTACACTGTAATGCCCGTTTCAAACTGATTTAATAACTACTTCTTTTATTATTACATTAAACTCGAAGTTGCCGACCAAGAGTTATCAATATCACTGTTTAGAGTTGCTGTATGTAAAATGCTTATTACTCGATAAAAACTTAATTCGTTCTTCGCGTATATATGGACGGACAAATATCTTCTCTCATCGCTTCTAGTCTGCCCTCGACCAAGACAGAAGAAGAGGACTGCCCTAATCGGCTTCACGCCGGGGATTGAATGCCCACAGCTGCGCGTGGGTGTGTGTGACTTTCACTTTCTCGAAGCCTTTTATTCAACCAAAAATTCCTTTTGTGACTATTTTGTCATGCCATTATGAAGGGTCCGAAGAATAATCTATTCAAACAAAGTCAAGTGCTATCCTTTAGAACTCTGCTAAGGACACTGTTTCTTACGTTTCTTTTGTTAAAACAACTATTCACCCAAACTGCCATTCAACTCAACTGCCCCTGCACGTGCTGTAACAAAGAACCAACATTCCTTTGAAATCCATCATGATTCCTTACTTATTTCAATCCTTTAATTTCGGTATCAAAATACAGTACAATTTAAAAATAAAGAAGGAAAAACAGTACAATGTAACAAACAAGGATATATGTTTATGCAATATATAAATATAAAACTAGAAGAACTAAACAACCAAATGATGATTCGAATCGTTTATTGCATATTAGACAATAAGTTGACTATCTTTTTAGTTTCTCATCCTTCGGATACAGAAAGTATTGAAATCGCCAAAAACTTTCGACTTTTATTTGTTAATGTTTTGTGGCATTTTTAGGATGTATAATAAAAAAAAAGATAACTAATGAGTGTGAGGGGTTAGTTCGGATTGTGCCGACTCGAGCCGACTTCACCCGAATGAGCGTCGCATATACCAGCTCAGTCACGGCTCAGTTTAATTCACTTCAAAAATAAATGGAAAAATTGTGGATTAAGAGATGAACGAAATGTCAATCTGATCATCATTGGCAGCACACAAAAAATGATATAATGGTATAATGGAACACCATCGTTTGTGTGAACGCATACAAGAATTAGAAATGTTCTTAAAGCTAAAGATATAGATTATTCTTCTTATGTTTTTCCATAGCCCGTTCACATCTCTTTAAGCCTCGGCACTCGCCAGCTAGTGTTATGACTAAAAGTTACAGATTTCCCCATTTCCCACCGTATGGCGCTGGCTGATGACCCCTCTGCAAACCTGTTCCAGAGTACAGCTGCAATGTGTTGACATTACAAACGCAGAACTTTCCGAAGCAGTGGTTTACAGTTTAGGAATTTACGTTTTTCAAACACTTCCGTTGTCGCAGAAGCAATGCACCTTAATATCACAGTAATATAATGTTTGCATATCAGTTCACTTGGCAGTTCTGAATGCTTTCAGTTCTCTGGGTTTTATTGTGAGATGTATTTTAAGCACACCTTCAGCCGTCCTATATCTCGTCTTCCCTTTAGATATAGCTAAAATCTTGGCCTTGATAGTCTTCAGAGGGAATTCGATTAATTAATTAATAGCACTTGATGATCAGAAAATATTAAGGTATTTACTGATTTATCTGGCTTCAATTTAATACTTTTAGGATTTTGTAGTTGACATTCTTATATTTAATTACGTCTAATATGTTTCCTATGTCCACATTATTCCTCTTCTTCCATTTTAAACTGGTACATTTTATTAATATAGCATTTGTGTTATTAATGCCCAGAAGCTTCCTTACTCCTTACTTTCTCCATGGCTTTTCCAATACTTGTCATCTTTATTGGATTAAATTTTACTAATATTTATATATTATCATTATTTTTCAGATTCGCCTTTGGTTATAACATCAATTTTGACTTTATCTTTCACATCTTCTTTCAATTTACGAAATTCATTGAAGTTAAGTCTTTGTTCTCCGTTATAACGCACTCTTGTCTTTTAACTTTCCCAACTTTCTTTATTGGCTTGCCTTCACAGTTTGGGGCTATTGATTTCTGTTTTTATACTGTATATAATCAGATATGATCCTCGCGGTCGGCGAAGGCGGCAACTTTTCTGTTTAGGGATTTAAATGCCATAGAAACCGCTGCCTCGCATTGAATGTTCTCCAAAGAGTAAAGGAGGAAATACCGAAAGATTTCGGTCTTTCAGAGCGGGAGTTATGCGAAGGGCCAATGACCCGCTCATATAAAAAGTTTAATACCAAAAATTCCAAAGAAAATGTAGATCTAGAGCTTATTATTGAAAAAAGATTTAATAATAAAAATACCACACCACACTAGTTCCTTTAACTATTATTTTATTCGATTATTGCTTTTATTCGACTACAATATGCATTTCAGACCGTTTTTTACCACAGAGAACCAATTTCATATCCCAGGGTGACTGAAATGCAAAATATATATTATATTCAGGGAACTCAACGTGCACCAGAGGCAAATCTGTCTTTTCTCGCTAGCAAATAACATAGGGAGTTTATCAAGTAGAGAGCCATCATAACTGGCATCGCATAAAGTACCAGATGTAATACACTGCTTTGATTTCATTAAGTCTGCTTCCAGTTCCCTTGCTATTACTTGCAGGAAGTAAGGAATAAAAGTCTCATACTTATCGTGGAATTACGACGCTTACAAATTAAATTAAAGAAATGTCAAGAGAAGGGATTGAAATAATAAGATTTTCTTCAGGAATGGGGAAATGTAATATAATTTAAATTTTCGTCACTTTAAACGAAAGGAGGTTGCTGTGTTGGCCTGGAAGCACAGTGCAGCAGAATCTGAAGTACTTCCGGATACTATGCTGTTTTACAAGAGTGTTAACTGTATTTAAACTGCAAAAGGAAATAGGTGCGCATTTGAATGTCACACTTTTCAAAAGAATGCAAATGTGCGCATAGCATTTACACTCATAGGTTGTTGTGAAGACAATGCGTTAAAATCAGTAAACTTGATCTTCATACACTTCTTTTTAAATAGGCTGAAGTATTCCCCTTAAACTTATATAAAATCAACCAGATTTGAAATGTGTGGGCAGATCTTCAAACTCTTAACATTTTCCATACCTTCCTATACTGCTTTCGTTAAAATCGTATAGGAGCAATATTTTGCTATTTGCCTTTCTGTGTCTTTCATAGCTGTTGGAGCTCTGAGAGTATTTTACAGTCCAAAGTGGCTTAAAGCCGTAGGTCGAGAACTCCTTGCAGTATGCTTATATGCTATAAAAGAAAGATTCTACAATGTTGCTGAAGCTCTGCATAAAGAACAACTGCCCGCCTCGGTAGCGTAGATGGTAGTGTGTCTGCCTCACGTTCAAGAGGAACCGAGTTTGAATCTCGGTTTGGTTGTGTTACCTGGATAAGTTTTTTCCGGGGTTTTCCCCTATCTAAGCTCCATGGACCCCAGACTCATTTGAGTGTCATTTCACCCATTTCATTTATCGTCCGATATGACTTAACGTTGGTGGACGTAAATTAAAAAAAACACCTGGCTGAAAAGTACATGTACGCATGTTTTAATTCAGATAAATTTATTTTCTTTAAGTTTATGATATTACCATATTATATTAGTTTTTCTAAGCACACATTTTTATATAAAATTCATTAACCTAGTTCAAATGCCCACGTACCGCTTGTTTAATTTATCATAAGCAATTATTAAGGAGATATTTAATAAAATGCACTGTAGATACATATATTTGAACCTAAATCATTTACAATTTTCTGCATAACTTATGGTTATTATATGGGTATACTCTTTCGGAGTTCGTACAACGCGGTGGCGGCCACTGCACCGCCTGAGCTACCGTTACTAAGGCAGTAGGGTAGAACTTGCTACAAACTGCAAACGCTTTCCTTTTGTAAGACTTTTTATTAAAGTATGAAATAAATGCTGAACACTCATATTCTTTGTTTCAATGAGAGTGTTTTCTTCTGGTGCTTTCGGCGATTTCACAGAGCATTTAGTTTTTTTTTTTTTTTTTTTTTTCTTCTTCAGTTTACGTCCTCCAACGTTAAGTCATATCGGACGATGAATGGAATGGGTGAAATGATGCTCAAATGTGCCCAGGGCCCATAGAGCTTAGAGTTACCCGACATTCGTCTTTCAGGATAAGGGGAAAAACCGGAAAAACCTTATCCAGGTAATTCATCCTGACCGAGATTCGAACTCGGGACCTCTTGAACGTGAGGCAGACATGCTACCACCACGCTACCGAAGCGGGCACAGAGCTTTTAGTTCTCCAATGTCATTCTTATCCGGTTTAAAGCAGGCTTAAAATAAATTGTAAAAGCTAAATTATGCTACATCCTCTCAAATTTTATCATATGATTAGTTGCGATGCAAACAAACTCATACAAATGTGTAAAAGTAAAAATTCTAAGCTTTTGAAACGATAGTATTATATTCCCTCTTTCGAGCCAAGATACCGCGTAAATGCTGCGTTCCCCTATTCATGCACGTAGAATAACAACGGTTCCAGTCTGAAGGCGGCGTGCATGATCCATATGCATGGACAGTCTTGACTCCTCTTCACGCGGCTCAGGTAGGTACGCTTGAATAGGTATACCTGCTTTGGCTGTCTGGTTTGTGTTAAAAAGGAAAAAGAAAACATAACATTGGTGTAAAACTGGCTAACTAAAATAAAACCTTTTTCTCATATCAACCTACTGAATGAATTGTGTTCTTCTTTCCCTTATCAGGGCATTTATTGGGTTTGGAAGGGCAGAAACAAGGCTGGCCGCACCGTGGCTTAGTTCTCACCAAGGCGGCCCGGGTTCGGTCCCAGTCGACCGCAAAGTGAGATTCGTAGTGGACAACACGGCGCTGGGGCGGGTTTTCTCCGGGATCTCCGGTTTCCCCCGCCAGCTCATTCCACCGGTGCTCCATCTTTATCTCATGTATTATCAGTGTCACCGCCTGTGGTGCCGTATGTAGTACAAGCGGGCGTTAAACACTACACATTTTCAGAAACAAGGCTGATCTAAGTAACCTATAATCAACTCTTGTAGAAATTCATATTTACCCTTTTACAGTTCCATATTTATCTTACTAATTAAATAAACACAATAACGTATAATCATTTTTCACACTACCGATACGACACGTGCATAATTGTTCGTGTACTCGTTAAGTTTTGCTTGCTCAAGCACCAACTCGTCATGCAAATGGAAACTTAAATGTTGGTGCAAATTTGATTTGGTACCTCTTTTGTTCAAGCCAGTTCTTTAGGTTCACGTGATCAGGCCAAGTTTGACGCGGTGGATATATATATATATATATATATATATATATATATATATATATATATATATTACTTGGACTTTTTTTTTAAATTTACTTCCTACGAAGTCATATCGGACGATGAATGGAATGGGCGAAATGATGTTCAAATGAGCCCAGGGTCCATAGAGTTACCCAACATTAGTCTTTCAGGATAAGGGAAAACCCTGGTAAAACCTTATCCAGGTAACTCAACCTGACCGAGATTCGAACTCGGGACCTCTTGAACATTAGGCAGACACGCTACACGAGAAAATACTCTACGATGTGATCTATATTTTATCAACCTAAATATATGTAAATTATCATACATTCCAAGGAATGATATACTTGCACTGCTTGACATTTTTTCTACTCCTTGCTTATTACCTCGTATAACTAGTTAATGTCCATTATTTTAATCCATGTGTGTTGCACATTCTTCTTGCAAATGAATCAGGGCTGTGTGGAAATATCCCAAAAACCAGCTTATGTAGGAACACCCAGAGCCTTTGGATGTGTCTGCCTACATCAAGTTTTACATTCTTCTCGTTGGATCTATATTCAAGATTTTAATCTTATTGGTTGTATGTTCAAAACTAAATTTAATAAAATAATTGTTGCAAAAGCTATCCTGGACTACACAAAATTGAATTCACCCTTGGATTGCAGTAGATTCACGTGACTTTTATGACCTAACACTCTGAGCATAGCACCGCCTCGGTAGCGTGTCTGCCTCACGTTCAAGAGGTCCCAAGTTCGAATCTCGGTCAGGGTGAGTTACCTGCGTAAGGTTTTTTTCGGGGTTTACCCTTATCTTAAAGACGTATGTCGGGTAGCTCTAAGCTCCAAGGACGCTGGACACATTTGAGCATCATTTCACCTATTTCATTCACCATCCCATATGGCTTACCGTAGGATGACGTAAAATTACAAAACAAAAGCAAACAAAAAACCACTCTGGGTAAAACAAAGGACAAACAAGTTTAGCTTGTACATATTTTCCAGCTGAAATCTCTAAAATTTCCATGCTCAACTGTAAAGGATATTAATAATTGCACGTGAAATTAAAAACACATTTCTTCATCTCTTAAGGGTTTCAGTGATATAAATTTCGAACAAATACGAGCAAATTTGTAGATAATTGTCATTTTGGAGGCTAATTAGTTGCTGATAATTGCTTAGTTTACCTTTTGTAAACATTTCCTTGTGCAAACTTATGATGTAGAAATTCAAACATGCTTGTACAAAATTGATGATAATGAATGCTTGATGAACTTACATTTGCGTGTGTAGCCCCTTTAATATTCACTTACCTAAAATACTTTGAAGCACTACTGAAACATCTGGTCCTGTAAACCTAAACTACGAAGTAAAGAGCCATGAAGCCATTTTCTCTCCCTATTTCCCAGAAGCTTATGGCTACAGTTTTCATTAACTGAAAGGTTAAATGAATGAAAGCGTTATGCGTTATCCTCATTCACTATTATGTATTAAATTAGAGTAGGTAACATTTTAAGTACCTAATTCCCAAATTGTATGACCACGATCCCCCTCTTAATGACTTAACTGTGTACTTTTATAGAGAATGTGAGCGAATTAAACCCCATTTTAATTTCTTCTCTGCTTTGTAGGAAAACATCCGATTTTAATTCCAGCGGAAGAAGTAAACGCCAGGATATTGTAACACGTTTAATGAGAAACATAAAGATAAAATAATTCCCTCATATGTTGAACACTTCCATTGTCATTCGCTATTAAAGATGTGCCTGACGTATTCATTCACAAAGAAGTGTATAAATAAATATGGCTGGTTACGTAGCTCAATCGGTAGAGCACCTGCTTGCCGTGCTAGGAGACCCGGGTTTGATTCCCGACGGTGGGGGTGGGGATTTTTCTCCGACCAAGATAATTCCTTATCTTCCCCAGAGTCTGGAAGTATGAATGAGAATGCGAATGTGTGTGTGATCTAATGATTAAAACCCAACCTTCGATATGTTCCAAAGGAGAACAGCCGCCGATATGACCATCGCAGTTAAAGAAGGGGTATAAATAGAAGAGAAAAAGAATAGAATATAACAGATACTTTCACGCCTTCAGTGTTTCATATGTAGATATGGTTAGACTAGCAACAAAAACATATTTTATTTGGTCACTAGTAATTGCTGTAGTTTAAATATTAATTGGTGTAAAATATTTGCATATGACGTTAAAACCAAGTTACCATTCGCATATAAAAGGTTTTAATTCTACAAAGAAGGTCATTAAACAAAGATTTAAAAACACACAGATCAATCGAATTCTGTAGACGTTTAACAAATATGCAAGCGTGAATCCAAAATAAAGTGTAAATTAGTTAGGTATAATGCCCTTGTCACTTGTGTAAAACACTGCAAGGTAATTTTATCCAAACATCTTTATTTCGTCTTCTAGTGAGAACAAGAAAGGTTGCTCTTATGTGAAACACAAAACTATTTTCTAATCTCATAGATCTGAGAGTAAATAATCCTCGTTCTCTACAAAAGGCAAGGATTTTCGCGTTATCACCATTAAACAATCCCTGAAATCAGTTTTCACTTTCGAGCATCCACCCATATAATCCTCTTGTGAGCCAGTTCATGAAGACAGCTATTAATCTGTCGTGGGTTTTACAGACTGAAACTTTAAAAATTTGTGATTATAAATTATTCTCTCTCTTTTACTCTTTCTCACTCCCTCTCTCTTCACATCTCCTGTACGTAGACAATGCTTTGTCTTTTATTTATAGCCCTTGTTAACTGGATGTACAGTTTTGTCTGAAACACTTCAAGGGGCCGCTTTTACATTGAAGTTCCGGATCAATGGATGTACGTGTTGATGTTGATATTTTTCCTGTTCTTTTCTCTTTATCCCCTTCTTTTTTTCCCTTCTTTTATGTAGGTAGATGTAAAATAGAAATGTTTCCGTCTTGGTTTTCTCACCCATAGATCCTAGTTTAATAATAAAAACTGTTTACAATTTTTTTAATTTACGTCCTCCAACGTTAAGTCATATCGGATGGTGAATGAATTGGGTGACATGATACTCAAATGAATCCAGGGTTCATGGAGCTTAGAGTTACACGACAATCGTCTTGAAGGACAAGGCAAGACCTCGGAAAAAAACCTTATCCAGATAGCTCACCCTGACCGAGATTCGAACTCGGCAACTCTTGAACGTGAGGCAGACATGCTACCATCTACGCTACCGAGGCGGGCGTTTAAAAATTAGAATAATATGCCTATAACATATAATTCCTTTCAGATGCCAGTGTTTAAAGCATTATAATATTTTTTTTAATAACAACTTATAATTATGTGCTATTGCACCTTCAGTTTGTTCTTCTCTCACTTTATTTCTCTGCCTCTCTCTCACTATATATATAGTAATGTAAGGTGATTGTGGTCTATTTCCTCTTCGCTACATGGAAATGCGGTTGTAGGTTATCTTTAATGCTGTTTGCACGCAGATATCTATTTGTAGCCTCGGTGCGGAACAAGGTTAAGCAATAAGCAATAGAGGAAGTGGATACTCTTCATACCATATCATGAGAAACAACGAATAGTGAAAGGGTACAAAAATATAAATTATTAAAAATACAAACAGTAAAGGTTATCTCGTAAACGGTTAATCGTAGAGCAAAGTTCAAGTGAAATTGTGTTTTTAAAGAAATCTACTTTTCTTTCCTTTTTTCTTATTTCTTTTTTCCTTCCTTCTTTCCTTCCTTCTTTCTTTCCTTCCTTGTTTTCTCCCTTCTATTCCTTCCTTCTTTCCTTATTCATTCCATCTTCTTTCTTTCCTTCTTAACTTCCTTCCTTCTTTCCTTCTTTCTCTCCTTTTCTCTCTCTTTCTCTCTCTTTGTCTCCTTTGTTTCTTTCTTACTCTTTTTCTTTCTCTCCCTGTCTTTCCAACACTCTTTATTTTTTTTGTGGGGAACATTGTTACTTCACCTTCATTTTATCACTTCTGGTCTCTTTGCGACCATTGAGTAATACTGCTGTTACTACTAGTTTTACAGAAGTGACAAAAAACTTTGCTTACTTGCTGGCTTCCCATGCCAGCAGGCAGTGGAGATAGTTCTGGAAACACTGATGAATGCGGATCTACTTGGATCGAGTTGGGAGAATATAAATTGGTTTGAACAGAAATTAATTTGGATTATACATATAACCGTCCCAACACCAAAAATGCATAACATAAATAACATTGTTATGTTAAGGAAATTCAAAATGGATAAAATGAGTGTCAAGCTACCGTATAAATAGGCATGAAATGACTAAATCGATATTTAAACTTCCTAAGGATTTTCCTCTTTGAAAGACCTGAAATTTCATTCATACTCGTAGGCAAATTTACAATCACAATTACAATATTTAAATAACGCTTTAAATGTAGGGCCGTTTCAAATAAAGCACACACATCCGACCATATTATGTATAAACGAGGGCTGTTCAATAAAGAATGATCATAATTTTTTACGGTCATAATTTTTCGCACTAAAATTCATTCTTATTATATTCTATTAGCTTAATGTGAAACAAACACGCCGTAGTAGTGTCATTGTTGGTACTCCTGGTTCCCGCCTGTGAGAACCAGGTAAATTCAGACATATTCAGTATCGCCTACCGCTGCAATGGAGGTAACATGCAGTTAAAGTTGATGTTAGAGGAAGATCCGGAGTTTCTTTCAAACGTAATCACTGCTGATGAAACTTGGCTACATCATTTTGATCCTGAGAGCAAACAGCAAAGCTCAGTGTGGAAATCTCCTTCATCACCAACCCCCAAAAAAGCAAAAGTGGTTACTTCTGCTGGGAAAGCTATGGTCATCTCACTCTTTGATATTCACGGAATAGTTTATCAGCATGTTTTACCTGCACACAAATCAGTAACTGGACAATACTACAGGGATGTCCTGAAAACATTGCAAGTCCATATCAGACGCAAAAGACCACATTTCCGTGAAGCAGGCTGGATGCTGCACCACGTCAATGCGCGGCTGCATTTTGTCAATGTTGTTGCTGAATATCTTGCAAAAATCAACGTGAAGTGCATCCCTCACCCTCCCTATAGTCCGGATTTAGCCCCATGTGACTTTTCTCTATTCCGTAACTTGAAGAAACGCCTTCGTGGGAGGCATTATCCATCATCAGAAGCAGTTGTGAAGGCTGCGGAGGCGATTTTGAAGGATGTCTCAAAAATGGTTTCCAGCGTGTCTTTGAAGACTAGCAAAAAAGTTGGGACAAGTGCATAGCATTCAGGGAAGACTATTTTGAGAAATACCAGCAAAATTATGAGGATGAGTAAACATACGTTGTTAAAAAAAAAGTTGTGATCATTCTTAATTGAACAGCCCTCGTACATAAAATACACTAACAATAATGAAACTCACATGCTAGAACATGACAATGTGGTTATGCTCGCATTGGATGCCTACCGTGGATATTAAGCGTGAGTCGACTCATTCGACCAGCTTTATTGCCGAGATCGAGAGAACCAAAAGAATGCAACTTCAATGACAGTTGCGAACGATGTCACGAAGCCGAAGTATGTGCCTCTTTGTTATACGCGTTGTATATTTTCCAGACCGTTCAATTTTGAAACTGTGGAGGATTCGTCTTCCAGACCCTTCCCGCCGTGATGTGCACATCGCCGTGATGTGCACATCGCCGTGATGTGCAAAAGCCCTCTCGGGCCGCACCTTCAAATCCGTAGTCAACCACAGCCACTCTACACCAAGACAAATTCATGCAGGAGTCCCCCAGGGGAGCCTGATTGGACCCGTACTCTTTAACCTATACATGAACGACATACCCAGCTCCCCAAACACCATCAAAGTACTCTCCGCAGACGACACCGTCTACATGGCCTACTCGGCCAAACCCCAACTGATCCACCGTTACCTCCAGAGAAACTTGGACACCCTTACGCCCTGGCTCACCAACTGGCGCATTAAGGGCAACCCCGCCAAAACACAAGCCACCATCTTCACCCGTAAGAAATCCCACCGACTCTCAGCTCACCAACTCCCACCACTATGTTCGGTCAAAACATCCATAGGCAACCCACAATAGTCTACCTAGGACTCACACTCGACCAGGGACTATACTGGCAACAACACATCCGTACAGCATGCAACAAAGCAGCCGCACAGTTCCACAAGCTATACCCTCTACTAAATAACAACAGTCTACAACTACATGCCGGACTTACCATTTAAAAAACGCTTATACGACCCATACTCACATATGCAACCCCCGTTTGGGGCTATGCAGTGCCCACGTATATCACCCGACTCCAGCAATTGCAAAACAGAATTCTCCGCCATATTGCTAAAGTACCTCACACGGCCCCTGAAGCCAGACTACACGCTGAACTTAAGATCCTCACACTAGAGCAGTTCATTAAGAAATTAGCCGCCGACATGTACGAAAAGCTACCTGCCAACTCCAACCCAATCATCCGTAGCCTGGGCTCTTATTCCGACATTCCCGGAAAGTACAAACGTCCCCTATACCTCTTCGAAAGAACACTCGCGGAAAACACAGACGCCGTTGATGCACGCATACACCTTGCCAGGGTAACTCAAGCCATTCACTAGTTAACCAACTGCCTGCTCTCTTGCTCACTACAGGACCTGCCGGATACCAACACACCACCTGCCAAGCCAGGACCAAGGAACGGTAGCTTCTGTCGACCTCTGCCCCAACTTGTACATATGTTTAAGCATGTAGACTAACCCACAGCATAGAAGTCTCTAACCTAGCAATAATCTAACCCACCTCCGCATAGAATCACTGTATTAGCACGTTGACACTAACACACACTGCATGCACTGACACCCTTGGGCCTTGGCCATGCATGGGCCCCTGGACCTATCCTTGGCGCGCCCGCATCCTTCAGATGCCAGTAATCACGTAACCGTTACTAATCGGGATGCTTCTGCGGAATCCAAACACACCTAGCATAAATACCAACAATATAGATCCCCTGCATGCTGCATGCTTAGCTTCACTAACTGCATTTGCATGGGGAGACGATGTAGCCCCAGAGGATGATCGTCACCGGGGGCGGCGGGTGTGGGGCTGCCCCTATAAAAAAATAAAGACAAACAATAAGTCTCGATCAGAGCCCTTCAGAGGCAGTCGTGAGAGCAGAGGAGTTTTGAGTCGGTTCTTCAATGAACAGTTCTGTTTCTAATTGTGAGTTGAGTAGTGAATGCTGGAATTGCTATGTCAGTCAGCAAATTCAGGTAGCACAAGTTGGTTCGTACAACACACATAAATGAACCTTAGACTGTCGTGTTTACTCTGTATATATGTAAAATTGTTTAAACGAGTTTTAGTTAGTATTGGGCTAACGATTCTAGTAACGAAGTGAATTTGTTATAACTTCGTCCTGTCATGTTTGTCACAATATTACTTATTGCGTATGTATGAGTTTCAGAAATGTGTTCATTCACATATCACACAGTTAACTCTAAAGCAATAATTAACATAGTTATAAGAATAATTTAAAAACTGATAATGCTAAAGGTTTCAAAATTAACTTCCTGGAAATAAATTTCAATACCGCGGTCATACAAACCTGTCTTTAAGGCGAATTTAAAAGTGGCCATTACATTGTTGTCAATATGCGCATTTGGTAAATGAAACCTACAAATAGATTAGCATAAATGAAGTATACCAAGGATCACCATATTACTTGTATTTTCCCATAGGAGAAGGGTTCCTATCCGTTTAGCTGCCGTGATACAAGGGCCACGGACTCTAGCATTCATATTACTTCCGTCATTACTAGAAGGGGGCCGGACCGAATGTTCGAGCCCCTTCCGTAGAGGGTAGCGGGTAGTACTTCCCGATACCTATGGGAATTGGGTATTCAGCTGGAGTTGCGGCCAGTGAGGTTGGGAGAGTCCTCAATGTTCTCATAGCTTATTAGGTGATGTGACAGAGTACTGTGACTTCGTGGGTTCGTAGAATTAAAAGGCCGAGTTGCAGAAATTAAAAATCCCCTTTATTTTCGTAGAAATACTCTTATAGATTACAGCAGCATTACGTTACATAAACCATCAGTCTACCAAGGTCGATGACAATAACAGTGACAGCAGATTACATCATTGGCTCTCGTTACAATAACACAGCTGGCTGTCTCTCGTTTCACAGACTGTTTCACAACTGAGACATCACTATCCATGGCTTCTTTTTATACTGTTATCGAATATCACCAGATAAAACACGAATGTTCTAGAATGTAACTATATCGGTGCCGGCAAGTCTTTCACCTCTGTGATAAACTATCCGTCTCCTGTATATCGGCGCTATCGTTAATTGCTTATGCAAGCTCCTTATTACTCTGAAACTTTATCCGCCCACTGTTTTCTTTGTGTGCGCAAGCCGCCTTATCGCAATCGGTTCGCGACAGTACTTTAACGAGGTAGTGGTAGATGTGTTAGATGAACCCTCCATTTCCACCCTGTAATGGACGGAAAGCATTATAATTTTCAGGTAACGACCCCCATGGAGAATCAGATCAAGCTTCTCCTTGAGCAAGGAGGTGGAATTTCGACTCCGGGTAGTCCCCGATGTGCATGTTGCTTGAATAATTAAAAATTTGTAATTCTAAACACTCTGAGAAGAATTATCCCAATGAGAGGTTCCGACTATCCCAAGTGAAATGTTTAAAATCCGAATACGTTTGCAAACTCAGGCAATAAACTAGATGCAAAACTGCTGGTTTCACTGGAAAAATCCAGCCGAAGAGCGTTCAGCACTTCACAAAGGTCTCTCCTTTAGTTGCATCTTTAGTTTGCCACAAGCTGGAGGGCAAGGAAGAGGAGAAATGTAGATAAACGATGACGTGACGTGGCCAATATATTGTTACGCTAAGCTTGGTTGTGGAAAAGGGGGTGTACAACCTACCCGGTAACTAGGGGCGTAGCTAAGGATGGGGGAACAAATGGTAGGGCGAAATATTAACGCAAGCTAGGAGCTAGGAGATAGAGGATAGGGGCGTTTTCAGTACAAGTTAGTACGATCCATTTTTAATACCGTATACTGAATACTAATCCTGACTGACAGTACAGATGGGTTACAAGCCATTTCCTTAGCCCTGAAGGAGCTTAGGGGTGAAAGTAATGACACTACAACATATTAGTGATTTCTAAGGGCTTACCTTAAATGTGTGGTGTTTCATATGGCTGAGGAATTCCACGGACCCTTGGCTAACGTTCGGAGTTAAGCTCTGTCAAACTTATGCGAGCGAGGACCCTGATGACCCACCAGCGATAACTCGGGTGTTGACTCCTGGACCGAACTGACTCGTATTGTGCCCCATGGTAGGAATCAGTGATCTTAAATATGTGAGCCATCTATGACGTTACTTTGTTGACTCGGCATTGCGTCGATGATCCCGAATTAGAACAGTACGTAGCCATCTCCCAATCATATTAAGCCAAATTGATGTAACCGTACGTCATAGTTCTAAAAATACGTGCGGTCACTTTCTGATGTTAAACACACGCGAGCAGTCCGCCAGCTGCTAATTTAGCCACTCAGCAAAATTCGAAACTTCAAAACATGTGAATAAGACAAGTGCTCAGATTGAGCCTTGGTTCTAAAATTCTAAATTTTGATAGTTTCCTAATTATTCCTCAGCCATATATGCAACAGTATGAACCTTAAATGGGTGACATAAATTATATAATTCTGCAGGTTTTTTTTATTCTATCCCTTGCTCCGAATGAAGCCCGCTTCTATTACTATTCCCAGAATATTCAAGTTGCACATTTTAACTATCAAGAAAACCACCTAAAGACATGTGTGCTACTCACGTAAAGTCGTTGTAGCTAATTTTGATGAAATCAAAATTTTCCATGCATGGGGCAACCGAGTGGGATGCACAGGCGGTTTCATCTTTGGTTCGCATTCGGGAGGCCCAGGTTTAACTCCCGTGGCCGACGTGACCCAGGGGTTTTTCGGGGGTTCCTGGTTGCCAGGCGTATGCTCGGTAGATTAATTACATCCCCCGAATTTCGTTGCCTCCATTTCATCTCCATCATCATTTCATATCATCTCTCATCTGGTGGTCTCTTTCAGGGTAGAAGTGGATTTAGGATGATATGCTCTGAGTAAAACTTCCTCCTCCGGTAGGATGGTCTCCGGTCTCCGAGTCCGGTCCGGTGGTGCCGTTTCCGAACCGTAGTAGAGTGAGTTGCCAGGAATGCCTGAAGGAGTGGTTCCAACAGGTTAAGTGCAGGCACCGTGCCTTCTGCACTGTCGTGACTCCTTGGGAGGCCGTTCTCTGTCTCCTCTCGTCTCAGTTTTCTTCCTCGGGATGCCTCACTTGGAGCATAGGTGCAATAAATCAAGACTGGTCGCAGTGCCGAATCCAATCCAATCCATGAATAGGATAATTTGGTTTATAAGGATCTTCTTAAAACCCTTCAGGTCATATTCTTGGGGAATCCTGAATTTAAATACCAAGTTGGCCCTGTCGTATCGCTTGGCAGGTCCAGTACCCAGGTATGAAATCCCACTCATAAGCGTAAGGATTAAATCCCGGGTATTTTTCCAGTGTTGACTTCGTTGGACCTAGTAGGAGATAGAGATAGCACAAAAGATACTTTAGGTAAAGATACTGAGCCCTTTGAGCACTCTTAAATTCACACTGCTACCACTACCACTGCTACAGCTAGTTTGGTATTCATCCGAGTTTTCTTTTTCCAGCACTGTTGTAAAAACCTCTTCTTTTTAATTCAGGGTGCTTCAAAATATGTGCTTACTGTGTAAAATGTGTAAAATCTCGATAGCGATTTTTAGGTGGAATGCATTGACTTCTACCTACTAGGTATATGGCAGAGAAAATAAAAGTGGTACAGGATTTTATTTCAGAACTTCTTCCGCTCGTAAAACACTATATCGAATGTGTGAGTGTCCTTATGCTTTAACCCTGCACTAAAGAGACATTGAAAGCTCTACTCGAAGTCGTTTCAAATTCCACCAGGAATTTCCTCTCTGAGGTGTTTTATAGAGGTTCCTTAGCCCTCATAATCGCCAAATACCGAGTGAGCAACTTAAACATTCTTTCGCAAGCTCCTATCCGATATCATTTTATTTCGTGTATCGGTAGTGTCCACTGCCTATGATGCCGAACATTAAGAATTGGCGTTGAACACTCCAAAGTGATTTGTAGGTCCATTGTCGCAATTGGTAAGGAGAATTAGCCTTTGCGATAAAATGTCGAGGGAAAAGTTAAGGTAAATCTTGACAAAGCACTCTTTACTTGTAGTTCTAAAGGCTCTTTGCATTTCAGATCGTGACTTTATATGTTTGTGATTTTTCTTTAGTAAAAGCTATATCCTTTCGTCTAACAACAACTTGTCAATTTACTTACAGTGGTATAAGTACGGTTTTGTTGAAAATCTAAATTTCATTTAATGTTAAGGTTCAAGTCTTGCATAAAATCTCTAAACCTTAGACAAGTTTTATATAAGAAGAAGATATGCAAGTGACAGGTTCTTTGTATTGATCAATCCCCGGAAATGAGAGCAGTATCTCTAGGTGAACAAAAGAAACAAGGTGTTTTAGTGTGCATCTGACGTAACTGCTTAATCTCCTTTCATGTTCTATTAACCTCAGATATTGACATTTTCATTTCACCCACATTCGCATGCGTATAGAACATAATCATCTGTCAAAATCGAAAGATTCAACTGACAGGGACAACATGTGGCAAGTGCGTAAATTTCCATCAACATTTTGAATGTCTCTCTAAGTCAGGCCTCGAATACTAACTCTTCTCCTCCTCCGCCGTAAATGCAGTAGCTAATACTCGGCCATGCACACATAAGGTGGAACCGGTTTTTTCTTTGGTTTTCCCCGGTTTTCCGTTTTAGTAGGCACAAAGAGGTCGGAAGTAGGCCAATGTCTTGACACTTGACCATTGTTATTCCCCAAGTCTAATCAAGAACTCAAGATGTTTTGTTACATTGTATTTTGTTAAGAACAAATTGAACATTTAATTTAAAATCTTGTGTATCTGTTTAAATTGGACTGTAGCAAGAATGATATAGCATGAAGTCTGATTTGCATTAGGCGTCTTATTCTTACTTTTTCTCTTCTACCGTTGCTTGCTTATCTGCTTTCATTTATCTTCTTGTGCATACCCTCTAAGGAATTTGCAAATAAACACAGAAATGTGAAATAAAGGCAATGTATATACGAAATTTTAGAAAAGGTATTATTATTATTATTATTATTATTATTATTATTATTATTATTATTATTATTATTATTATTATTATTATTATTATTATTATTATTATTATTATTATTATTATTATTATTATTATTATTATTATTATTATTATTATTATTATTATTATTATTATTATTATTATTATTATTATTATTATTATTATTATTATTATTATTATTATTATTATTATTATTATTATTATTATTATTATTATTATTATTATTATTATTATTATTATTATTATTATTATTATTATTATTATTATTATTATTATTATTATTATTATTATTATTATTATTATTATTATTATTATTATTATTATTATTATTATTATTATTATTATTATTATTATTATTATTATTATTATTATTATTATTATTATTATTATTATTATTATTATTATTATTATTATTATTATTATTATTATTATTATTATTATTATTATTATTATTATTATTATTATTATTATTATTATTATTATTATTATTATTATTATTATTATTATTATTATTATTATTATTATTATTATTATTATTATTATTATTATTATTATTATTATTATTATTATTATTATTATTATTATTATTATTATTATTATTATTATTATTATTACTATTATTACTATTATTATTACTATTATTACTATTATTATTACTATTATTACTATTATTATTACTATTATTACTATTATTATTACTATTATTACTATTATTATTACTATTATTACTATTATTATTACTATTATTACTATTATTATTACTATTATTACTATTATTATTACTATTATTACTATTATTATTACTATTATTACTATTATTATTACTATTATTACTATTATTATTACTATTATTACTATTATTATTACTATTATTACTATTATTATTACTATTATTACTATTATTATTACTATTATTACTATTATTATTACTATTATTACTATTATTATTACTATTATTACTATTATTATTACTATTATTACTATTATTATTACTATTATTACTATTATTATTACTATTATTACTATTATTATTACTATTATTACTATTATTATTACTATTATTACTATTATTATTACTATTATTACTATTATTATTACTATTATTACTATTATTATTACTATTATTACTATTATTATTACTATTATTACTATTATTATTACTATTATTACTATTATTATTACTATTATTACTATTATTATTACTATTATTACTATTATTATTACTATTATTACTATTATTATTACTATTATTACTATTATTATTACTATTATTACTATTATTATTACTATTATTACTATTATTATTACTATTATTACTATTATTATTACTATTATTACTATTATTATTACTATTATTACTATTATTATTACTATTATTACTATTATTATTACTATTATTACTATTATTATTACTATTATTACTATTATTATTACTATTATTACTATTATTATTACTATTATTACTATTATTATTACTATTATTACTATTATTATTACTATTATTACTATTATTATTACTATTATTACTATTATTATTACTATTATTACTATTATTATTACTATTATTACTATTATTATTACTATTACTATTATTATTACTATTATTATTATTATTACTATTATTATTATTATTACTATTACTATTATTATTATTATTATTATTATTATTATTATTATTATTATTATTATTATTATTATTATTATTATTATTATTATTATTATTATTATTATTATTATTATTATTATTATTATTATTATTATTATTATTATTATTATTATTATTATTATTATTATTATTATTATTATTATTATTATTATTATTATTATTATTATTATTATTATTATTATTATTATTATTATTATTATTATTATTATTATTATTATTATTATTATTATTATCATTATTATTATTATTACTATTGTTATCATCATTATTAACATTATTATCAGTATTATCATTATTATCATTATTAACATTATTATCATTATTATTATCATTATTATCATTATTATCATTATTATCATTATTACTACTATTATTATTATCATTATCATTATCATTGTTATTATTAATTATTGTTGTTGTTACTTTTGTTTTTATTGTTATAGCTAGTGCTCTACCTTCTCTGTGGTGTGAGGGTAGCGTGTCTGTTTCTTATCCAAGAAGTTCCAAATTCGAATCTCCGTTAGGCTGAGTTACCTTTTTAAACCTTTCTGGGGGTTCTCCTTATAGTGAAAAGTTTCATATCGGATAGCTTTATGCACTATAGATCTCGGGCTCATTTAAGTATTATATCACCGATTTAATTCATCTCCGACACGGTCTTACTAGTTAATGGCACAAAACTATTAAAAACTTGTATTTTCAGGCTGTACAATTATTTGTTTATAGTAGTAATGGAAGCGTTGAACTCCACCCAAAAATTCGTTACTGATATTTCACAGAAAATACACGTTTTGAGACTCCCTAAATAAATGGAACAGAAGTATATTTTTATAAAAAGGTTCACTTGAAGGAGTGTGCTTTTTCGTGTGTGTGTGTGTGTGTGTGTGTGTGTGTGTGTGTGTGTGTGTGTGTGTGTGTGTGTGTGTGTGTGTGTGTGTGTGTGTGTGTGTGTGTGTGTGTGTGTGTGTGTGAACAACAATAACTCGAAAAGAAAACTGTTCTTAAATACCTAGCTTGTATTTACGTTCAGGAATGCAACAGTACGATTGTCAAGAAATCCACCCACCAAATTACAATTTATATGACAAATTTCTCGGAGATTTTTTTATTTTCTCAAAAAAATTGCTTGAATAATTTTCATTAAAACAGTGTACGCTCAAAATATTTGTAACAGAAATAAAATCTATGTCTTGAATGTTCGAAATAGGTTGTGATGTCTTCATTCTGAATGCAATTTTTAAAATAGATAAACCTCAAAAGACCAAATCTTACCTCACAAAGATTGAATACCTCCATGAAAAGAAACATTTATTTCAGTACAATTTTCTTTAATAGACCGCGCTGTGGCTGTGTGGTTAGACTGCTTGGCACTCATGAAGGCGGCCCGGGTTCCATCCCAGGCGACCACAAAATGAGATTGGTGGTGGACAACATGGCGCTGGGACGGGTTTTCTCCGGATCTTCCGGTTTCCCCGTCAGCATTCAACTAATTGCTCCGTCATCATCTTTCCTATCATGTATCGCGCCCTCATATATATGTCATCCACTTCCTTCGCCTTCACACCAGGCATTGGACTGATCACTTATTCTGGTTCTCTATCGGATCCAAACAGGCCCAACCTGTTAAAAGGGATAGAGGAACAAGAATCCCCTAACACTACGATAGTGGTACAACTAGGGAAGTTAAAAAAGAAGAACAATTTCCTTGACTAAATACTTCTACTATTCTCAAATGTAAAGTTCTATATTATTGGTTTTCTGTTTGCTCGTAGTACAAGGAGCATGGGATTTCAGAGACTTCTTCAAATCTTCAAAATCTTTCATATATTCTGTATAGCACTCCCGTTACTTTCTGTTCTTATTCTTATGTAAACTATATAAAAAGGCTTATTCTTTATCCACTTCATATTAGCCGAGACAGAAGTATATGGAAATGTTTTAATACATATTTTCTTTTGGTTAAAGGGGAGTGATCGAATACAGTAGCAACAGTTTAACATTTAAGAGCTGGTCGCTATTTGATGGTTTAGAAATGCTGTTCTCTTTTAATAGTCAGAGGAAGGAAAAAAATAAGGACTTTCAATTTGAAGAAAGTATTATTATTTTAAAACTGAAGCTAATTACATATAAGTCTTAAAAACTAAATCTACAAGAAAGACAAATGTTGAGGATAAATTCCATGTATCTTTTTTATGTCAGAAGGGCTTAGTTGGTCAGACTCTAGTCTGCTGATCCCAAGGTCGCGGGTACAAATCCAGTCCAGATCGATGGTTTTTAAGTGTTCTTAAAAGCGATGCTCCATATTCGTAGATTTACTGGCACGCAAAGGAATACTGCAGGCTAATATTGCGGCTCACTAGTGGCACTTATAAGTTCCTGTCAATTGACGACGTCGTTAACAAACAAAATATTTAAAACATTTAACTAGATCTGCATTATTATGCAGTAAGATTTGTTTTTCCTTCACTGTTTGCCAGTTATACAGAATGAAGAAGACTTCTGAGACTACTTCCCGAAAATTCAGTATATAAATACATTTTATTATGAAAATATCTCAAACATATGGTAATTTAATCGAAATCGTTAAAGGAATTTTAGAGAAAATCAAACTTTTGGGGGAAATGTTTCTATTTAAATGATTGTTTGACTTGGGAACTGCGGTATCGCACCCTGGGAAGTTGCTGAACTTAATTACCAGGCTCATTATTTAAGGACCACGTTTCTGAATTATGCTTACAAGGGAATTAACACTGAACTCACACCGCTATGCACCTGAATATGTAATGGTATAATGTCTGCTGTATATAAACCGTGTGCACCAAAAATCTGCTGCTTAGTAGAACTGCAACGCCCAAAACTGAAGCCTGGAAAGTACCCCATGCAAGTTGTACTCGCAAGTAGCTGCTGGACATCCCTCGTCAGCTTTGTGCCGCATATGGCGGATGGCGGTCCTTACATACATGTCATGTGTAGGCCACTACCCATAAACAATTCCTCCCTTAAAATCCTGTATTATTATACCTATATGTTCCTACGCATTCTGGACTCGTTTTCGGTACATCAGGCTGCATCCGATTTTAGACAACAGGTTCCACAGAGAGCAGAGATGATGCCACTAAACTCTCAAGCACGTGCAGGTGTGAGCATATTAAAAGTTCCCTTGTCAGACAGGCAGATGAACTGTGCTGAGCACATGCACACACCATATGGTTTTAGTATTACATTTTAATTTTTAGATACTAATTTCGGGAGCCATTGCTTCCATTTTCAACTTCAAAGGTTCAATTGGTACCTAAAAAGTAAACATATAAGCGACATAGTCCTAAAAAAGTGACTCTTAGAACTCTATTATTAATAGGAGAATTTTATAACTTAATAAAAGATCAGCAAAAAGTATAATGTTTAGCCTTTAATTTTCTGCACAAAAAACAAAGCACTTATTATTTAAGTTAATTGATGGAAATCAATCAATCTTTCACACCATCCGTATATAGGCCAAGGTTTTAGATAGATTTGTTTGTTTGTTTGTCTGTTTCTTTGTTTGTTTGTTTGTTTGTTTGTTTGTTTATCTGCCGTAGGAGTCATCCAGATTCGTGGCATCGTCAAAAATACAGTTTATGTACAATAATTTTCAAATATGATTGAAATTGTTACAAATTAATATAAATGTTACAAATTAATATAAAGTCTAAAACAATCGTACATTTTAAAAATAAATACAGTAAAATACAGTTTATTATCACAATTTTATATTAAGAATTAACTGATGCTAAAAGGTAAAAGTTTTAATAGTATAAGTTGCACTGATTGCCTAAACCTTCTGTATCTCCTGTTACACAAAATCTGTATAAAAATCAACACTAATTTAATATTTTACTTATCTGCTTAAGTATGAACTTGAAAAATTCAATGCCCGTCTCGGTAGCATGGTGGTAGCATGTCTGCCTCACGTTCAAGAGTTCCCGAGTTCGAATCTCGGTCAGGGTGAGTTACTTGGATAACGGTTTTTCAGGGGTTTTCTTTTATCCTGAAAATTTCAGGACAGCACGTTGACTATGGTAGCTCAATGGGTAAGAGCGACTGGTTCATATCCCGGCCATGGCATTGAATTTTTCAGGTTGACTCTGTCTAAAACCTCCACCTCTATACGGCTAATGAGAAAAAATTATTTATTTCCATCAATTAACTGAATTTATTTATTTACATATCATCCACACTTTTATGTTACTTCATCTGAACTTGCAGGTTTTCAAAACCATACAAACCTCATTAATTCCTTCCATAATTTTAAATGTGCACACACCATATCAAAATTGTAGGTGAAAATTTTAGGTCCATCTCGGTGGTAGCGTGTCTGCCTCGCGCTCAAAAGGTCTTGAGTTCGAATCTCGGTCAGGTTGACTTACCTGGATAAGGCTTTTTCCGGTGTTTTCCCTTATTCTGAAAGACAAATGCCAGGTAACTCCAAGCTCTATGGACCCTGGGAGCAGTTGAGCATCATTTCACCCATTTGATTCATCGTCTGATATGACTTAACGTTAGCGGACGTAAATTAAAATCAAATATTTTTCTGCTAGTACGCAAATAAATACCTATCACTTTACTTTTAGGCTTAATAAGAATTAGAACAATGAGATTCCACGCGAATAATTTGTATAACAATAAGCAGCGAAATATTAAGTACATGCAACACATAAAATATTAATATAAACAAGTCTCAAGCCGCAAATGGTTATTTAGTTGCTCCTGGACATATTGGTAACGTGTGTTGTTACTTTAAAGTGCATTTTTCTCAAGTATTTTTTACAGAATGTTTTCTTATTCAAAATGAACCCTGAACCACAGTTTATAGCTTCTAGATATACATTTTCAGGAGAGCTTCAGGAACTCAGAATTTAAAATATTGGATACTAGGTAAAAACTATCAAATAGGTCAGCTTATATAAACTATTTTCCATAGCCCATAATGCCGAATTCAATAACATGTATAAAACATCGTTCCTTATATTAATTAAAATTATGAAGTGCCTACACAAGAATTTTGTTTTCATTGGTGAAACACAGTTGGTCAAAAAATATTTGGTGGCTTGTCAAAAACAAGATCACTTCGTACTTCCGAACTTAGCTGAAATCGTAGGCAAGCTCCTACAAGCGTTAAGGCACTGTTCTGATCTGCGTGGTTGTGAATAGTGACATAAATCAATATTTAATAAACAACATTAATTATTTCTTCAAGTAAAACAAAAACGCTTATGACCTTTTGTATGTGAATAAGAAATTAGTTTGCATGAATTAACCAGAAATAGACATTTTTTTTTTAAATGTTTGTAAACAATAAACTTCTCCAGTGTGTCCCAGGGGTTCCAAGCATTGAGAAGAGATGGATCACAGATAACGAATTGTGCAAATTCGAATCTCGCAAAGTATACACTTCTTAATTTTAATGTTTTCGCTATTTGCATGCCTAAAAACTAAGTAAACAGGAAGTTTAATCTACTTTAGTTCTAAAATTTATATTATTTTTGTCTTATGACCTTTCCTCTTTGGCCTAAATATGATTATTTACACTTGAGACAAATAGCTCTCATAGAACAAGAATGAAAAGAAACAAAAATACTTTACACAATTTCAATACAATTCAGGCTCGAAAACTTCGTTAATTCTTCTCTATATAGAGTGTATCAGCAGAGAAAATAATGTGGTCTTTCTGCGAGGGACTCCCACGCATCTTCGATCCTGTCCCATAGTTCGGCAGACGTCCTGGGAGACGGGAGAGGGGAATTTCGAATCTACTACTTTAATCAAAGTTACCTGAACAATACCCCTGTCTAACAAAACAGCGATTTTTCTATAGAAATAAAATACAACAGCAAGGTGTATCCTAAAAGTTCAATCGCCGAGAGGAGTGGTTGTGTGTCGCAGCAGACATGTAGCTCGCTCTGGAGCAGAAAAAAGGCACTCCTAAAAGCACTCACAGTAGGTACTACTGAACGAAACATAGCTCTCGACGTTTGTTGTTATGGAAGTATAGTAATTTATAAAATTATCAGGACAATTTCATTACAAGATAAGACATGCCCATTTTTAATTTTTTCTCTCAATAACTACAACTAAGTTTCACACTTATCTTATAGTTTAGTCTTCACTGTATATTATTACGTTTACTAGATATTACTCGTATGATTAATTATATTACAATAGCCTCATCATATTGGTTTTAACACACTATGTCCAAGGGCTTGGTTCTTTTTAGTCTTCGTACTGTGTTGCTGTTTGCTAGTATATGCAATACCTCTGTATCTTCACGTAACCGTCTTTCGTGCTTAACTGTAGCAATTTTAATTTTTTCATGGACATATTCCATATTCAAGTCCCTGTGGATATTATGATTGCGTACATACCAAGGTTCCTTTATAATAGTCCTTAGTACCTTATTCTGAAATCTTTGAATGGTTTCGACATTCGTTTTCTTCGTGCAACCCCATATGGGTATGCCATAGATCCACACAAGTTTCAACAATTGTTTATAAATCAACAATTTGTTGTATTGACTTAATTCTGAGTAATGTCCTAGTAGCCAATACAGTTTTCTAAATCGTAGATCTAATTCACTTCTTTTCATTTTTACATGCGATTTCCAGTTAAACTTTTCATCTAACACCAGACCTAAATATTTTACCTCTTTTTCGTAGGGAAAAATTTGTCCATTTAGCTCAATGGATACTTTTTCTGTTATTTTTAAATGAGCAATCACATCGTATTGCCTCTTAATCAGGCAAGGACATTAGCATTGAAAGGAAAGGGAATATATGCATATAATTTAGTTTAATAATATTTAAAATAGACACTTTCTGAATTATGTTCCTCATAAAAACAGAAAATATGGATTAAATGTAATCATAGAGATACGAGAGCAGAACTTCCATGCTCTCCGTCGACTGCTGTAGGGTGCCCTATCATTCAAACACACTTTTATCATTCTCTGAAATCCATTATCATCTTATGGGACTTGATCCAATGTGGAACTTAGTAATATTCTACCATTTTGGCGCTGCCATTCGTTTTTCAAGCGCAAATTAAAACATTCGGATTAATGTAATAAACCGTAAAGATCCAGACTTTTATATTATTACAATCTAAACATAAAATATTTGCTTAAGATAAATAAAAAGTAATATTTGAAAATTATTTAACATGTCTAGCTAAAATAGGGTGTACGCTTTATGTTATCGGTAAAAATGTGATAGCAAATTCCTGACAAACAAGAATCTCTTAGAGTACACAAAATTAGAAGAAACATTCATTGCACTAGGTCATGCACGTCAGGAATTCCTATGATGCCCATAGCACGGACCAATTCATGTTTGCTCATACGTAACAAAGCATTCAGCCCTCTGTTGGAGGACGGCGCACTATGAACTGTTTGGCTCAAAACTGTCATATTTGTCATGCTATCTATTACGTTAATGATTTGTTTCGCACCATCTCCACATTCTAACATTAACCTTGTATGTACTTATTCTTGAAATAAATATTTTGTTTGTAAACGACGCGTTTTGTCGATTGCCAGTATATCAGCGGCGCCGGTGTGCCAGAATTTCTTCCCTCACGTATTCTTTTAGATGCCAATAAAGCTACTGACACTTAAAAAGTATCGGTCCATGCCAAGTTTGAACCCTTGATCAGTAGACAAGCGTTTAATGGAGACACACTGGAAGCAACACCAAAGCTATATAGGTAAATTAATTTATAGGTAGATCCGAAATATTTAAAGTGGCTCTCTTCATACTAAACCAGAGTACTGCCAACGATACACTGGGAAATACATATGGATGCAAGGTAATCAGTAAATCAAATCTTATTTTGTATTAACACATATTTAATTACTTCCCGTGCTAAATATTCAATTTATTATACTTAAGGAAATATTTTTCTATAGAAACTATAATTAAGAAGCATAAAATTAAATACTAAAACTATTCCAAATAAATGAACAATGGAGAACCAAAGATTATTTGCATTAACCTCAAATGTTTTCTTGCAAAAATGCCGCCCACGTTGGAAATAACGGCACAAATTGTGCCATCAGGAACATCTCGAGGATAGAGATAACAAATTTAAGGTGAATCCAAAATATATAAATAATAATATAAACACATTTATTACAGTTTTAATAAAACACTGCAATTGTTAACACAGTTTGTGTCTTTAGATTTGTTAATTTAAATGCCCTGTATTGAAATTATTATTATTATTATTATTATTATTATTATTATTATTATTATTATTATTATTATTATTATTATTATTATTATTATTATTATTATTATTATTATTATTATTATTATTATTATTATTATTATTATTATTATTATTATTATTATTATTATTATTATTATTATTATTATTATTATTATTATTATTATTATTATTATTATTATTATTATTATTATTATTATTATTATTATTATTATTATTATTATTATTATTATTATTATTATTATTATTATTATTATTATTATTATTATTATTATTATTATTATTATTATTATTATTATTATTATTATTATTATTATTATTATTATTATTATTATTATTATTATTATTATTATTATTATTATTATTATTATTATTATTATTATTATTATTATTATTATTATTATTATTATTATTATTATTATTATTATTATTATTATTATTATTATTATTATTATTATTATTATTATTATTATTATTATTATTATTATTATTATTATTATTATTATTATTATTATTATTATTATTATTATTATTATTATTATTATTATTATTATTATTATTATTATTATTATTATTATTATTATTATTATTATTATTATTATTATTATTATTATTATTATTATTATTATTATTATTATTATTATTATTATTATTAATATTATTATTATTATTATTATTATTATTATTATTATTATTATTATTATTATTATTATTATTATTATTATTATTATTATTATTATTATTATTATTATTATTATTATTATTATTATTATTATTATTATTATTATTATTATTATTATTATTATTATTATTATTATTATTATTATTATTATTATTATTATTATTATTATTATTATTATTATTATTATTATTATTATTATTATTATTAAGCACTATTCAAATTATTGTATAGCATAATTTGGCGTATCAACTGATAATTTTGGAAATGCACAAAAGGAGCTTCGAATAAGTAGGTATGTGGATGTTCAGAGCACTTACCTGTATTTGTAATATTTTGCTGTAAATATTAATTTTCTTTAACTTCCCAATTATTTGTTTAAACCTTTATTGCATATTGGTAACGTAGGAACCTACAAGACTGCTACTTTGTGAAACTTTCTAACAATATTAAGAAGAAACTAAATAGAAGATATTGAGCTCTGAGAAAAATTGGAGGTGATGATGGCTTATAGGGGGAATGGGAAATTTTGTTCAAGATAATGCCTGTAGCGCCAACGTAACAGCTGTAATTATCACTAACTATGGCCATGTCTTTGTCACGGGTATATTTTCGGAGCTGTTGCTGGTATTTTATATCACCAAAATATCACATAACCAGAGAGCACAATAATGGGAAAGCGGCATATGTTACTATACACTGAGGTAAAAATAAGGAATGAGTTTCACATTAATAACCGCCGTACAACGAAGCCAGGAGCGTGAAGTTTGGCTAAGAATTCTTCTGAGTGATGTGATGAAAGCAAACATTAAATTACATTAATTCTTTCTGTTTTTAGAAACTTGTCAACATATTTGCCATGCTCAAACAGCGTTAGCGGGGTTTCATTCATGTTCCTATCTATATATTTATTTACTTTATTTGTCAGATACTTCGTTTATTAGTATTAAGTAATTTCAATTATGAATATAATTAGGCATTCAGCCCCGGATCTTTGCCAATAATATCCAATTAAATTTATAACAGCTTCTTAACAATACAAAATATCCGTTACAGACCACACAAGTAACACTACTATCTTAAATTATTATTAATAATCCATTCCACATTATAATACTCAAAATGTTTGTACTACATGGGATTGGATTGAATTACGGTTGAATGAATACGGTGGATTGCAGTTTTGATCTATTGTACTTATGTTCCAATTAGGGGAACCCGAGTATTTAAGTGCACCATTTACGTAAATTCAGAAAATCTCTGCCTTAGTCTTCCCTTTTCACATCTCCAACAGCTTTTGGAGTTGCAGTTGATTAAGTAGCATTCACGAGGTACATTTGCGAGTACTTATAGAATGCAGTGATTTATTGGAAAGAACCTTAGTTTTTACGTATCTGGTACTGCTTGAATAAACGCGGTTAAGGCAACTGCACAATCACTGCAAATTTGAACCGCATACCTTTCAATGCACATGGTGTTATTTTACAAATTGAATTGCTTGGGGTTGAGAAGTTAATCTAGGATCGAAGACTCCCTCTCTTTAACGTCGTGACGTATGTGTCAATAAGAAGTACACTGAACTGCGGCGAAAATAAAGTCGTGATTTAACCACGTGAAAATAATCTGCAGGAATGACTGCCTCATTGGTCATATGGTTGGCATGCTTGCCTTAAAAGTCTTGAGATAAATTTTTTACTAAAAGGGGTTGTTTCCTTAGCCAGACTGTTCTATTTTCTAGAGCATTTAAGAATAAAATAATGTGTGGGTTTAGAAGATAATCCAAATTTAATACGAAAATTAATCGAGTAAACGTTCATTGTCGATAAGCAATTTTTTCACAGATAAATA